>PVKA01007601.1:38599-77219 GCA_004027165.1 Ctenomys sociabilis | reverse complement strand
GGTTGTAGAAAGAAAAAATCATCCTGTGTGTGTATAGACAGTACAGTTGGGTTAGATAACGCTGTGCTTCTACATAATTCTATGAGAGGCAAGATCTGCACTATTGGTGGTGGGACAGGATATTATGTCGGCTTTTAGTGCTATGGTCATCCACTAGGTAAATAATTATTGAATCTTTGATATAATTCAGCTACGTAAAAACCTGTAAATATAATATCATGTATGCACCTTGTACAATACCAAAACGTTATGAAAACAGTTTGCAATGTATTATTTCATCGACTCTGTATGGTTATGGTGTTTTGAAACTGTCTGATTGACATTTGTATTTCAATAAAATAAAAATAAATGGAAAAAAAATAAAAAAAAATAAAAAAATAAAATTATCATCCAAAAAAAATAAATAAAAATAAAAATAAAAATAAATTTCCTGAGTAACTATATTAAAAAAAAAAAATCAATGAAACCAAATCTTTTTTTTTTTTTTTTTTCTTTTTCTGTATTTTAGACCAGACTAATAGTGATTCTCCTATTTACAGCCTTCCAAGTGCTGGGATTACATGCCACCATGCCCAGTCTCAATCACCTTCTCAGTGTGCCCTGGGCGTGAGCCCAGCAGGGGATTGAGCCCCAGTCCAGGTGCCTGATTGCAGACGTTTTAATTCACTGAGCTATTTGGCTTGTCCTCCCAGTCTTCTTTGAAGAGATAATAAATTGAGAAACCACTATAACTCAGACAAAGAAAAAAAGGAAACAAGCAAAATCAGGAATGAAAAGGGTATCATACTATAGATATCAAAAAGATAATAAGCAAATACTATACACAACTCTATTCACATAAATTTAACAACTCCGATGAATTCCTCAAAGACAAAAATTAACAAAACTCATGAGGGAAAGACAGGAGAGGAAGTGGGGGAAAGAGATATCTACATATGTAAGCAGGATGGTTGTACAATTGTACTGTGAATTTCTGCTGGTCTATGGAAAGGAGCAGCTGGTGTTTATTTTGTCTCCTTTTTTCAATTTTTTGACCTTTTCCTCTACTTAATTTCTTATATATTTCTTTTTCTTCTTCTTCTTCCAATTTTGTATGCATATATCTGGCAATACAAACAATTAATTTGAAGATAACACTATGCAATACAACAAATACTGTGAAATTCATATTTTAGTATAATTCTGTATCGTTTGCAATTTTTGTTTTAATTCTATTTTCTATTCTCTTAAAAAATTTTACCAAAACTCATGTTAGATGAAATAAACAGTCCTATAATTATCAATGAAATTTAGCTTAAAGTTAAAAACCTTTCAAATAAGAAATTGGTAGGCCCAAGTGGCCTCGTTAGTAAATTATAACAAAACTCAAAGAACATCATATATACATAATCTCTTTCAGAAAACTGAAGAATAGAGATATTGCCAAGTTATTCTATTAGGTCAGTATTTTCTTCAATACTACTAAAATGAGTATAAGACATTATAAGAACTAAAACTACAGCCAATATCCTGCAAGAGCCAGAAAAAAAAAAAAAAATCCTTCAGGAAATATGAGTAAATTAAACTCAGCAAAAAATAACCACAGAATAAACAGTTCAATATTTGAAAATCAGTCAATGTCAGGCCACTCTGATACCTTTTATCAGAGTGTAACCCCAATTAAACTAGTATTTTCCAGGAGCTGGGAGATGGTTCAGTGCTTGCCTGGCAAGCGTAAGGGCCTGAGTTAAATCCTCAGTTCTGCTAAAATAAAATAAACTAGTGCTTTCCTATTTCTCTTGCTCTTCTTTCTTTGTTCTTGGCTGGCCTGGTCTTTGTCAGCTGTTTAAGCCAGAGTCTTTGACCATTTTCTTTTAGTTTTTATATGCTAGTCTGTCTTAAGGGAAAAAAAAACTGAAACAAAATAGTGAGAGAATAATAATAGCTAATACATTGCATATTGTCATCTTCAAAGTAGTTATTCAGAGTACAAGATATGGGCATACTTTTAATTATTCTTTTTCCTGTAAATGTTGCATTAGTTTAATTTCCATGATTATGAAGAACCATGACCAATGCTAGCCAGCGACAAATTTGAGTCCAATGTGAGGTTTTTCCAATCTTTATCAAGATTTGCCTGGATCCCATAATTAACTGAGTGGTCGGACACTGGACACCATGGACTGGAAAAGCATAGCTTCATATGAAGAAACACAAGTGAAAACCTGTATGATCTGGAATTAGGCAAAGACTTCTTAGATATGGTATAAAAAGCATAATTCAGAAAAGCAAAACTTTATTAAAATAATAAAGACTATTAAAATAAAAATCATTGCTTTGTGAAAGACACTGTCAAAAGACAATGAAGAGACTAGGAACAATATTTGCAAATGAAACATTTTATGAAGTGTTATTTTATAAAGTACATTTTGTGATTGTATAAGATTAAAAACAACTGTAAAGTAATTCTGGGCTTACCCATTCATTACCAAGACTCCGGTTGGCATTGAATCCCTATTGAGAACTTCAAGTGACCAACGATACAAGTTTTGAGATGACTTTTTATTTGTTAAGTCATGGACTAAAATTATACCTAAAATAATCAGAGAAAATAGTGTTAGTATTGTCACAATTCTTCATATCACAAGTGGCAAAGTGAAGCTCTGTACAAGTATTAGGTGGTTTAATGAATCTAGTATTCTATTAAGACATCAGCTCAATTATTTTAGGTGCCTTTCACAAGTAATTCACTATGGAATTAACTGTAAAACTTTTCTGAGTTATATAACTTTAAAAACTCTATAATTGCAGACAAAATGTCATTAAATATTCAGATGTCATTTCTTATATCTTAATCAATACTACTTGAGTGCCAACTTCATGCTTGGTCCTACTTAAACACTTTATTAATCAAGGGTGTTGAAATTACTTCAACATAATAACTTGTATTTATTCAAAAATTAAGTTGTTTTATACCATATTTAGCATGCCACACATATCAGTGCACATGTTACTTATACTCACTGAAAATGATATTAATAAATATTAAAATGATACTGATGTGGCTATGGCTTAGTAATAGAGCATTTGCCTAGCATGTGTAAGACTGGGTTCTATGCATCACACAAGTAAACAAACAAAAAGTTAAAATGTCATTGACTCAATTTATACAAATGTTCTTCTTTAGCTGAGATAAAATATTGTCTTGTAAATCAGTTGTTCCTGATAAACTCAGTTCAATGTACTATATTCTGAATTAATGGATAACTATATAAACTTGCTACTTACAAAGAGATTTAGATAAAAGAGCAAAAGAAACATGGCATCATAAGAAAGGACAAAGTATGAACAGTAGAAAATTAAATTTTGAGAGATCGAGAAAAATAACACAATGTAATCAGGCTCAGAAATGTAAGTAAACAATCAATATCATAGACAAAGTAGATAAATCATTACAATAAAAAAGAGATAAAGGCTTTCATAATTACAGTTTAGAGGATTATGGTCAGGAGAATATAGGTTTCAAACTCCCAACCCTTTCTTGTATTACCCTGATTCTATTGTGAAAAGAAGAATATGAAATTATGACCACTCAATCTTAAAACATGGGATATGACTGAAAAAGGGCAGAAAATGTAGAATTACTTGACATCTGTAGTTTTTAGACATCTATATAACTAAGATGCTTGGGCAAGTTGTGCTCTAGTTGAAGTGTTTCCAGGAGATCAGATAAATCAGTATCTTTCCTCATGTCTGGCAAAACAGCCTGGCAATAAGGGGTCTCATAGATATCAAAAGCATAAATTAAAAAAGAAAGACCTACCATTAAAAGAAATACATAATATTTAAAATAAAACTTTGTAAACACGTATGTGCTAGATACATTAATTATCTAATTTAATTTTCAGAACAGTCATATAAGGTTAAGAATTCCTACCCTCTTTCTATGCACAAGACACTAAAGCTCAGAGATATTACCTAATATGCTCTAGATCACATGGTAGGTGGCTAGAACTGCACTCAGGTATTCTGACAGGAGGAAAGCAGAATAAAATCTCATTTTAGGGCAAATATTTTGTCCTCTATTTCCTAGATATAAATATTACAAAAATATAAGGAAGATTTTCAGTTGTGGAATAAAACAATTACAAACACTATTAGATAATAGGTTATTAAATAAACAAGAAAATATTTATTCTTTTAAGGATCTCTATGTAAGGCTTTTGAACTACCTTTTTCTAATTCTTCATCTTTCAATTGGTATCAGAGTTCTTGCTTTGTAGCACATGAGCTAGAGGAGGGAGACATGGGCCCAGGTGAAAGGAGTCAGAGTGACAGCTGATTAGAGTGTGGTATGTTTTAATTGTAAGGGAGTAAAGCAAAGGCATTTTAGTTAGCAAGACCCTGACTTACAAATGAATTCCCTTCTAGAAGAATGTTTGTGAGTCACATTGAATCATAAATCTGATGAAGTGAATCTCATTCTGCATCTTCACTGTCATTTCCACGGTACTCCTTTGCATTTCCAAGCAGTCCTCTTCACATCACAATTGACTTTGGACGTCCTGGGCTCTGACTGAGCATGGTACTATTATGGAATATTGCACTGTACAGTAAGTACACAGTTACACAACTAAGACAATGTTCAGCAGACATGCGAGCTACTTCTGTGATTTGTTCTCATCTATCAATGTTCATAACTCAAGGTCCTTTTGTATTTATGAAAGATCACAACTTGAATGTTTGTAAGTCAGAGACTTACTATAGTTTCCTGTAGAGATTACTTACCTAACTTGAGAGATGGGAAATAGGATACTGAGGAGAAAAAGTTATTTCTAAGACTAAAAACTACACTTGAATGGAGTGATCATTATGCTGTTTTTTAGGACAGTAGATAAAGAACATTGAGTTTCTACCAAGGAGAAAATTCTAGAGCTATGGTGAAAGAATAAAGAAGCCATTTTTTCAATAAACACCACAAGTTTTATTTTTTAGCTTTAAGATAAAGGAATATATTTTGGTCTTACAAGCAAAAACAAAATAGGATATGTAATTTTTCTAATGGGTTAATGGAGGATACAAATTATTAAAGAGAAGTACAGAAAACTAAATATGGGGACAATGGGATTCTTCAGTACTTATAGGTTTGCAACTCAGAATTTCATAATTATAGAATTTAATTGGTTTTTATCTACACTATTTACTTCTACATTTATCCTATCTCTGATGAAAACCATTTAGATGTACACAGTAAACTGGTTGGGTTGTATTTTTGAGACATGGTCCCACTATGTGTTCTGGTGTGGTCTTGGACTCACTATATAGCCAAGGTTGACCTTGAACTTGCAGTGGTCCTCCTGCTGGCCTCCTTCCTGAGCATTGGCCCAGCTCAATATATAACCTATTATACATCCAAATTTTTCTGTGCCAAAGAAGATTGATAATCTACTTTAACAAATTACTTGACTGACTCATAAGTTTATCACCTGATTTGAAGCCTAAAACTGGTTTCAAGTAGGGAACCCACACTATCATCTTATTTAGTCTTAAGCTTATCAGCATAATCTTATTTTTCCTTCATTTATATTCACAGTAATACCTTGGCTCATGAGTGCCTCAGTTCTTGAATAGCTCAGTTTGTGGACAGAAGCATTTTGCAAAATTTGCTTCGTTAGCAAACTCTGCATCAGATGACAAACATGACCACATGAGCAAAAGATGCCATTTTCTCCAGATCATGGAATGAACTAGGTTTGTGAACTGAAGTACCGCTATACTCTATTATATGCCTTTATGGGGTGCTTTCTTGCATAGCGATTGTATATATTATCATCATTTAACTACTTTGTTTCATTTAGGAATGTTTTGTCAACTAGACTATGACACTTTCAGATAGAATTTGTATTGAGACATGGATCTGAACTAATTATGTATTTTATAGTATGTATCTAAGAATGCTTACTACTTATCTTTGTAGTATCTACAACATCTTATGATACAGGAAAGATATTGACAGAGAAATGTACGGAAGATAGGTATTTAATAAATGCAATGTTTACCTAACATTAAATGAGATCTAATCTTAACATAAATAAGGTTCTATTATTGGCCACACACTTACCAAGAGGGAAGGAAATACCAAATCTTTTGGAGTATTAATCAAAGATAAGCTAAAAAAATTGTATTTCATAATAAGTTTTTTTAAATGATCATAAGAAACTATGAACAAATCGCAAATATGAATGGCTTAGTCCTTTGACAAGGAATAAGTGCCCATGAATTGCAATTATTGTCCTCTATTACATCTGAAAGTATGCTTCAGTACTTGAACATATATTATTGGATAAAACTTTTCCATCTCTAAATAAATCCTTAAGCAGCTCTTTACAATTACATTGGACTCTAAGGGGCAATTGAAAGAAATCTTTCTTTGAATATCTGCCTTAAGACTATGAATAAAAAAAAAAAAAAAAAAAAAAAAAAAAAAAAAAAAAAAGCAGAACACGGGGCCGGGGAGATGGCTCAGTGGAATAAACGCTTCCCTTGCAAGCACAAGGAGCTGAGTTCAATCCCTGGTTCCACCAAAAAAAAAAAAAAAAAAGACTATGAATGAAAAAATAATTTTTCTAGTGTTCTGGAAGTTCCATATTTTATATCAAGTATACTCAATATAATGCTGTTTCTCAATAGTTTATAATAATGATATAAAATATAAATAATAAAGACTTAGACAAAGCAGATTTAGAATCTCAAAACATAAATTGGAATGCGATATACAAATTTAAATAGGAAGTTATAGTGTAATACCTTATTAACAAAATACGACTAACAAGCTGTAGCATACCATATCAGATGATCTACACTTCTAGACCATTAAAATGTAGTTGAAATAAAAACAGCTTACCATTTACAGAGTTATAAAACACTGTTCTTGTGCTTTTCACACTGCTGGCACTGCCCACAGAGCCTCCAACATCCCATAATTCTATATAATAGGTCTTTTCTTCTGGGGTTCCTTCTTTGTAGTCATGAACCTAACAAATCAGTGAATTAAAATAATTATTGGAGCCACTAAAACTCATCAGGACCCTCCTTACAGTTCAAAGCACTGGGCATTCCAGCTCGCACTATGGCCTCTGATCATCACCTTCTGTCCTTTCAAGCTTACTCTCCTAATATTGCCACTCTAATAACCATCAACCCTAGAAGGTCTCACAGTTAATGGACCCAGCTACCTTTTACCATTCTTCCCTCCATTTCCAAGTCTCACTATTTCCTAACTGAGCATAAATTACCAGGATTCACTTTTTGCATCACTTCTTTCCCCTTTCTCAGATTGTTTTTATCTGACAAAATCTCAACCCTGGTTACAGCCACCTTTTACTCATTCCATGTTTATGAATTAATCAGCTATTAAACATAGATTTCAGAAAAATACATATACAAGGTAACTGAATTCACTGTAAATTCAAATGTACCTTTGGAGCTATCTTTCCATTAATTCTATACGAAGCTTTAGCAGTTAGGAACCATTTTAGGTAAGAGAAATCAAACCTGCACACAGAAAAGACACCACTATTTTGCTACATGGCACAGAAAACTGGTAATATGTAATCATGACAAATCAATAAAAAGTTGTATTTTATGCATTCTGTTTAATAAAATGGAGAAATATAAATGTATTTTATCAAGAAATTTAAGCATAACAATTTAAACAAATAATACACAATGCTACAAAGCATATATTATCTGTTGCTATAAAAAAATGTAGCCATTCCCAGAAACTTCCTGATTCTGTGTTTCTTCCCACCCCAAGCAAACCAGGGCTGAGTGTTTCTGTATCAGCCTAGAAACCACTATCTTTTCACTGACCAAACTTTTATTTACTTACTGATATCTCATCTATTAAACTAAAAATAGGGACCATGTATTATTCATCTTTGTAAGCCTGGAAAGTAGCATAATATCTACAGCATGCTAGATGAATAAATTTAGAGTATCTTTTCTCCAAGGTGTTTCATATTCATTTTATTAGCTTACTGAATTCCAATTCTAAAGACAGCTTTGAGAACAAAATAATTCAGAACCAATGGGAATTCTGTTAAAAAACAGAGATTTCTGTACTATACCTGAAACTTCTGGGAATAGGCTCAAAAGCATATAGGACCTTTAAAAAGTTGTCTATACAATTTTAATAATTATGCTTGGAAAGTATGGAAGTACACAACTATTTTCTATAAAGATATTTCGAAGGTCTAACATTCTCTCCCCTAAAAGGACATAATTCCTTTGAGAATTCTGACCAAGTAATATAATTCCTAGGGGAACCAACCTACCCTCAATTAAACCTAGAGCCGTCTATCAAGCTACATTCCCAGTCCTTTGTTTTTAGTTATCCTGAGACAATGTTCCATCATGTGGCTAAATTGCTGAGCGTAGGCTGAACAATGTGATCCTGCTGCCTTAGCCACCTAGAGTCCTGGGATTAGAGACCTGGGCCACCATGCCAGGCTGGAAGCACACCTTCTTATGGTCATTTACCAAGTCTGTTTCCAATACCTTTTGATATATAAACACTCCTAGGCCATACTGCCTCATTCATCTGTACTCTCCATAACAAATAGCTTCCCAAACCAAATCTTAACATGGCTTCCTCTAGAATTGGAAAAGAACGTATTTTTCTTCTTTTCGAAGTTGCTCAATTAATACTGGCTAAATTTATTTTATTAGTATAGTACAAGCTTGCAGAACATAATGATTACATTCATCATAGGGAGTTGATACATATATATTATATATTTTAATTCTAAATTTAATTTAATTCATATGGAATGAGTCTTATGAATTTAAAATCAGTAGCTTATAAGTTTGTTGCTATGACATTAAATGGATGAGTAATCTCTAAGGAAAAGCTTAAAATTACAAAAAAAAAAAAAACATTGCTCTTGACACAGTAAAATACCTGGGTGCTATCCAAGCTATAAGACTTATGATTTATATTTAAATCCAGTCAGTAAGACTGATACAAAAGCCAACAAAGACCTTACAGCTAACAGGGAAGGATTGACTCAATGGGAAGTAACAGTTTGGGCTGATTATCAAATGAGAAAGAGCAACACACTCTACAGTGCTGCTGCCACTTTGGGACCTTCTCATTTACTCACCTGTAGGCTTTTTATTGGAACCAAATGAAGACGACATACAAATCGTTTTGTCTTACTTAGCACTCACTTTTTAAAAGCAGAAATAAGTTCAGTAAGGAAAAATAATATATGAAGAAATCCCAGGTAAGACCTTGTCTCCAAAACCAACCCAACCCAACCCAAGGCAACCAATACTGGGTGCTATCCATGCTAATATGTTTGGTTTATTATCTGTCTCTATAAAATTGTTACTAGTGAAAGCAAAACAGAAAGTTTTGGAGAGAGGTGGGAGAAAAAAGAGAAAAGAGCAATAAGAAAAATACACCAGGGATGTAGGAATTAATTTGATACACGTCTAGTTTCTCATACGAAGTGTGGTACCTAGTAGATAAGCAACATCTGTACTGAATGGACATATGGATGAACGAAGGTATAAAAGGTACTACTAGTTGCCTCTTTCTCTTCAATAACGATCATTTGCTTTCACTCATGATCATGTCTTTTACTTAAAAAAGACTTCCTTTCACTTTATACCTGTTTCTCCTTTATTTAATGTCGAAACTTCAGGAGGGAGTGATTTAAATTTTTTATTTCTTCTCTGATCAGTCACATCACTTGGTTCCTGCCAATTTGTTTCTGCAATTGTGCTTTTAAAGGTCAGCATTAACTTCTAAACCATAATATCCATGTATGTTTTTTCTTTAGCCTTTACATCTGTGCAGCATTTCACACTAAAAAAGTCTCTCCTTCATGAAATTCCTGTCTCTTATTGCTTTTGTTCATTACCTTGGCTATCTTCCTCTTTCTGATTAATCTTTCTCCAACCCTTCTTTCCCCTCATCTCTGTAACTCCAAACTGCTCCATCTTTTTTTATTCTAAATTTTCGTTTTTAAAACTTAATTTAGGGTTGGCCAAATAGCTCATTGGATTAAAGTACCTGCAAGCAGGCACAGGGGCTTGAGGTTCCATCCCAGGACCTGCCCTGCCAGTGCCAGCCCCATCCCCGGGGCACACTGAGACAGCAATTAAGACCAGGCATGGCGGTGCACACCTGGAATCTCAGCTCTCGGAAGGCCATAATTAGGCGAATCACTATGAGTCTGATCTAGTAGTGAGATCCTGAACACCCTGCAGATCCTTTCCTAAAAAACATAAAAAATAAAAAATAAAATCCAAAAACTCTCTCATTTTTTCCCGGTTCTGGTATTGTAGTCCTATAATCCCAGCTCCATGGGAGGATAAAGCAGGAGGATTATAAATCCAAACCCTGCATAGCCCTGTCTCAAAAAAGAAAAAAAAAAAAAAAAAAAGAATGTGGCTGAGTACCACACATTATACACAAAGGCTGGGAATGTACATCAGTGATAGGGTGCTCGCTTAGCACATGTGATATCCTGGGTTCAATCCCAAATCTGCCAAATCAAGATATCTCATTCATAGTAACATGTGGTATGGTGGTATGAGTCTGTAGTCCCCTGTGTGGAAGGCTGAAATAAGATGATCACTTGAGCCTGGGAGTTCCATGCCAGCCTAGGAAACACAGTACAACCTTGTTACCTAAAATCAAACCAAGTCATGTCAAACCAAACTAAACTCCCAAGCCAAATAAAACAATGAAAGCCTCATTGGCTCACCTGGCTCAGAATTATCTCCAGAATTCTCTCCTGAGCTTTACTAGTTCATTTCTAAATGTTTTTTGTACAGCTTCAATTAGAGAAGCTCATAGATATCTCTTTTTAACAAGTACAAAATTAGAGCCCCAGAGACAGCCGAGACAGCGCAGCCCCAACTCTGCCATCTTCCTCCATCCCACTCACGCCCGCCCAGCCCCCCAGACTGGCCTGAGACAGCAGCTGACTCTAGGAGCCTCCTGGACCTGCCCTAAGTTCTCCCAGTGAGTGGGAATTTGCACGACTCACCAGGCTTCCCAGATTAAGTCTGAGGGATAGCCTTTGGCTTCTTCCCGTGCGCTATCTGGGTCCCAACCCCGAAGCCCTCCAAGCCAGTGACCAGCCTAAAACCTCAGGACCCACTCACCAGCACGTCCCTGGATCCCCAGACCTAAAGCCAGCTGAGCGAGTGGAAATTTCCCTGACTCCCTAAATCCTGCCCGGGGGAGGGACACCCCAGCCAGATCGGCCTTGAGAGCTCCAGGCCCACCGCGCCAGGGAAACATTTCCCAGCAATCTTACCCCACGGACCCAGACCCAGTGCAGATTGGCCTGGAGTGAGAACTCCAAGCCTGCCACTCCAGAGGGACATTTCTAAGCGATCCCTGGTCCCACCCAACAGCTGGAAACCCAGCGCACTCCAGCCTGTGAGTGAGGGCTCCAGGCCCTCTGGGCAGAGGGACCTTTCCCAGCCTTCTCGGTTCCGGCCTGTAGACCTGGACCTAGCACACGCTGGCTGACCCAGAACAGCCTAACCGCTGAATAAGATCATCCACTATCCTTTTGGGAGCCCAGCAGACCCACCAAAGCCCAGGCCCACCCACCTAGTGAGCTACCTGCCTAACACAGGAGGGCTGACTCCGGCAATTTTCTGGATCCTTGCTCCAAACCCAGCCAAGACAGTGGGAATTTTCATTACTTGCTCTGCATCCCAGTTCAGTTCATATTCGCTTGAACAGGGAACCAACAGAGGGGAACCACAGGAGCTGCAGCAAGAAGGAACTGAACACAACAGCTAGATCCAGGATAGCCATACCTGAATAATCTCAAACTTAACAGACTGGCACCCGAATCTCATAACAAGCTAAGGTTATAGTTGCACCAAAGCTCTACACCAAAGGTCAAAGGTCAGGGCTATACAAAATGACAAAGACAAGGAGAAAAACGCAATTCCAGACCTCGAGTCCACCAGTAAGGGAAGAGGTCACTAGCTCAACTGCAATAAATGAATTAACAAAAACAGCAGCAAAGGAACAACAGCAGAAAGCTATAGAGGAAATAAAACAAGAAGTAATTCCCCAAATTAAAACAGAAATATCTGAATACATAGTATCTGAAATAAAGAATGAATTCCAGAAACATGGTGGAAAAACAATGCTCACCCAGAACAAGTGCAGAGAGCACTATTCGAGCTGAAACATATGAATTAACAGCATCTGAAGCAAAGACACAACAGCAAAAAGGTCATGAGGAACTGAAAGCAGAAATAATTTCTGAAATCAAAAACGAACTCTTTGAAAAAAAAAGAATTCTTTGAAATCATAGCATCTGAAATACAGAAACAGGTCAGGAAATATACAGAGGAAAACCAACTTGGAAGAAACTGCAGAAAAAGAATTAATAACTGCCTCAAAAGAAGACATGGATTAAAAAAAATGAGAAAATACAAATATGAAGGATTCCCTGAATGAGCAATCCTGAAAAGAAATAGAATGCATAAACAGAGTCAAAGAGATATACAGAAGAACTAAAAATATCAGTCATCAGTCTACAAAACCATTTGAGTGAAAGCAAAGACAGAGTTTCAGATCTTGAAGGGGCCGGTATAGCTAGTGAAAAGATGAGAAAGGATCTCTTAAGAACGAGAATGCAGGAAAAAATAATAGATCACCTACAAGATGACACCAGGTGAGAATAATTGCTATCAATGAGAATGAAGGAGTCAATACAAATGACATAAAAAGAACCTGGGGAAAAATAATTGCAGAAAACTTCCCAAATATGAGGAAACAATCCAACATTCAGGTCACCAAAGCATACAGAACCCCAAATAACTTCAACCCAAGTAACAACACACCGAGACATATAATAGGCAAGATCCCAGAAATCCAACACAAAAATAATATACTGAAAGCTGTTAGAGAGAAGAAGCAGATCACATTCAAAGGAAAACCCATCAGAATTACAGCCGACTTCTCTACAAAAACCATGAAGGCAAGGAGAGCATGGAGCAGAGTTCATCAAGTCTTACACGAAAACAAATTCCAGCCCAGACTATTATACCCTACAAAACTCTCTTTCAAGTTTGATGGAGAAGTGAAATACTTCCACAACAAAGAACAACTAAAGAATTTCATGATGGCAAAGCCATCCGTTCAGAGGCTACTGAAAGATGTTCTAGAGAGAGGCCACAATGACCAGAACTCCATGAATGAGAATGGAAGAAACACACTAAACAGTACAAACAATTAAACACAGGATACAAAGGAGTAAACAACACCAGGTAAATATCATGACAAACATAAGTCAACACATTTCAATCATAACCATCAATGTAAATGGACTTAAATCTCCAATTAAGAGAAATAGACTGGCACAGTGGATTAGGAAACAAAATCCAACAATATGCTGTATACAAGAAACACACTTCACTCAAAGGGACATTCATAGGCTCAAAGTCAAAGGATGGAAAACAAAACTACATGCCCCAGCACCTCAGAAAAAAGCAGGAGTAGCAATTCTGTTCTCAGAAAGTCTCAACTTCAAGAATGATCAAACGACACAAAGAAGGCCACCATATATTGGTCAGGGGAAAAACTCAAGAGCAGGAGGTAACACTCATAAATGATGCACCAAACAGCGGAGCACCCAACTATGTAAGACAAATCTTAATGGACAAAAAAGTCAATGTCTAAGAACACAATCTTAACAGGAAAATTTAACATACCCTTATCTCAAAAAGATAGATCAAGCAGATAAAAAATTAGCAAGGAAGTAGCAGAACTGAACCAGAGCATGGAACAAATGGACCTGGTGGACACATATTGAGTGTTTCACATAACCACAGCTGAATACACATTTTTTTCACCTGAACACGGGTCATTTTCCCAAATAGACCCCACATACTAGTTCAGAGGTCATGCGTAAGTATATGCAAGAAAATAGAAATTCTCCCATGCATATTATCTGACCACAATGCAATGAAATTGGAACTAAATGACAAAAGAAACCAGAAAAACCTGTTAAATTCATGGAAACTAAACAACACCCTACTTAGCAATCAATGGGTTGCAGAAGAAATTCAACAATATCTACCATTCAATGAAAATACAAGCACAACTTACCGGAATTTATGGGATGTGATAAAAGCAGTTCTTAGAAGGAAAATCATAGCTATGAACTCACACATTAGGAAAACAGAAAGGGAACAAATTAGCACCCTAATGTTGCACCTCTGACAACTAGAAAAAAGAAGAGCAAATGAAACCCAGAGCACAAAGATGGGAAGAAATCATAAGGATTAGAGCAGAAATTAATTCAATTGAAATGAAGAAAACAGTTCAAAGAATCCACAAATCAAAAACTTGGTTCTTTGAAAGACTAAATAAAGTTGATAAGCCTCATCAAAAAGAGGCAAGAGAAAATTCAATTACAAGCAATAAGGAATGAAAAGGGTGAAATCACCACAGACCCAGTGGAAATGTATCGATAGTTACTTTGAGAATCTTTACACTCACAGAATAGAAGACACAGAAGAAATGGACAGATTCATCGAAAGGTACAAATTACCAAAACTGAATCAAGAAGATAAAACAACTCTCAATAAGCCAATAACAGCCAATGAAATACGAAACATAATAAAAAGCCTACCGACCAAGAAAAGTCCAGGTCCTGATGGATTCACAGCTGAATTCTACGAATTTATAGAAGATATAATGCCCACACTCCATAAACTCTTCAATGAAATTGAAAAGGAAGCAGTTCTCCCAAAATCATTTCTGGAGGCAAGTATAATACTGATTCCAAAACTAGGGAAAGACACAACCAAAAAGGAGAACTACAGGCCAATCTCCCTCATGAATATAGATGCAAAAATACGCATCAAAATACTAACAAATATAATAGAGCAAATCATCAAGAAGATCATACACCATGACCAGGTAGGATTTATCCCAGGGATGCAAGGATGGTTCAATATTAGAATATCTATAAATGTAATACAGTATAATAGTAGGCTCAAGTCTAAAAAACCACATGATCATCTAAATTAATGCAGAGAAAGCTTTTGACAAAGTCCAACACTCATTCATGGTCAAGGTCCTACAGAAAATTGGAATAGATGGGCTCTATCTTAACTTGATAAAAGCCATCTATGACAACCCAAAAGCTCATATAATCATAAATGGGGAAAAACTGAAATCTTTTACTCTTAAATCAGGCACAAGACTAAGGATGTCCTCTATCATCCCTCCTGTTCAATATACTCTTGGAATCCTTAGCAACATCCATTAGAAAAGAGGGAGAAATAAAGGGAATAAGAATAGGTAAAGAAGAAGTTAAATTATTACTATTTGCAGACAACATGATACTTTACTTGGAAGACCCCAAAAATTCCACCAAGGAACTATGAGAACTGATATGGAAATTCAGTAGCATAGCAGGATACAAAATCAATACTCAAAACCAGTAGCATTCCTCTAACCAGGTAACAAACACACTGACAGGAAAACTATAGTAACAATACCTTTTACAATAGCACCATGGAAAATGAAATACCTTGGGATTCACTTAACCAAGGAAGTCAAAGCTTTTCACAGAAAATTACAACACCCTAAGAAAAGAGATTATAGAATATTTCAGAAAATGGAAAGATATTCCATGCTCCTGGATAGGAAGAACCAACATTGTGAAGATGGCCATACTCCCAAAATTGCTGTACAGATTTAATGCAATCCCTATCAAACTGCCACCCACATACCTCCCAGGCCTAGAGAAATCATTCCTAAAATTTATTTGGAACCACAAACAACCTAGAATACCAAAGGCAATCTTGGCCAATAAAGACAGGGCAGGAGGCATCACAATTCCTGACTTGACATTATACTACAAAACTACTGTGAAAAAAGCAACATGGTATTGGCAACAAAATAGAACCGAGGATCAATGGAATAGATTAGAAGGTGCAGAAGCATCTATGAACACACTCAGCCATCTGATCTTCGACAAAGGAGCCAATCATACTTACTGGAAGAAGAATAGCCTCTTTAACAAATGGTGCTGGAAAACTTGGCTCTCTAAATGCTGAAAACTAAAACGTAACCCAGCTCTATCACCATGCACTAAGTTAAAGTCAAAATGGATTAAGGATTTAAACATTAAAACAGAAACACTCAATCTCCTGGAAGAGAAAGTAGGAGGAACTCTTGAAGACATAGGGGTAGGTAAAGAGTTCATGAACAAACATATATTCCCATGTGAAGCACTTGAAAGAATCAACAACTGGGATCAACTCTTCTTGAGGAGCTTCTGCACATCAAAAGAAATTGTCAACAGAGTGAATAGACAACCCACAAATTTTGAAAAAATCCTAACTAATAAGCAATCAGACAGAGGTCTGCTGTCTAGAATATATAAAGAACTAAGATTTAACAGGACCCTCAAATTTAAAGACCTAATTCAGAAATGGGCATCTGAGATGAATACATACTTCTCAGAGGATGAAATTAAAGAAGCGAATAAATATAGGAAAAAATGCTCCACATCGCTAGTCATCTGTTAAATGCAAATAAAAACAACACTAAGATACCATCTCTCTCCAGAAAGAATAGCTATTATAAGGAAATCAACCAACAACAAATGTTGGAGAGGTTGTGGGGAAAAGGGAATACTTCTCCACTGCTGGTGGGAATGTAGACTGGTACAACCATTGTGTAAGTCAGTGTGGAGACTCCTCAAAAGAGTAGGACTAGAAATCCCCTTCAAGCCAGCTATCCCCCTACTTGGGAATTTTCCCTGAGGAACTGAATACATTGTATCATAGTGACATATGTGTACCTATGTTTACAGCAGCACAATGTGTGATAGCAAAATCTCGGAAACAACCAAGATGTTCATCACATGAGGAATGGTTGAAAAAGATGTGGTATTTCTATATAGTGGAGTATTACTCAGCTATTAAGAATGATAAGCTTGAAGCATTTATATTGAAGTGGATGGCACTTGAACATATACTCATAAGTGAAATAAACCAGACACATTATGTGTAAATATCGTATAGTCTCCCTAGTATAAGAAGCGAAAAGAAGAAATACAAATGGAATTGTACAACAACAACTAAAAACAATTGAATCAGATAAGGCAAAGTGAATGGTATATGCTGCAGGATACTAATCAGCTGTTCTTCTGGATAGTTAACAACCTAAGTTCACAGATCAGAATTGGAGAAATAGAAGAGCCACAAGGCCAGCCAACATTTTGGCCCTAGCCTTTCAAGGTCAGAGAAGACTCAGGACACAGGAGAACCTGTACTGCAACATCATGAAACCCAGCTGAGCTCCAAATTTTCTGAACAAGGAGATTACGGAGCCACAGAGGAAAGAGATCGAAGTTCTATAGTGTGCCTGGGGAGAGTCACATGGAGAGAAAACTTTCTCTCAGGCTCTCAGAGAGAGCAAACTGGTCAAGCATTGGCTGTGACTCATCCACATGGATGACAGAGACAAAGAATCTACAGAATAAGGTACAGGAATACAAGATAAACCCTGAGGGGACTTCACTGACCTCATAAGAAACAAAAAGTATATGTGTTGGTATATAGGTCTTGCTCTACCTAGGTCTTAACCATCCAGCAGAAAAGTATAAAAATGAGATATGCACCGCAGGGCCATAATAATAAGTTGAGCTGTAAATGGCTATGGTCAACAACTTCTTCAGATAACTGACTATTGTTGTGGAATGCTGGACTGTGTTGGATTGTGTCATCAAGTTCAGGCACCTAAATTAGTTGAATGACAATAGAGTGCCCATCTTTGACAGGTGTAGACAAATGAAGGGTATAGAAAGGAAGAATCATGAAGTGTATGTATGGACAGTACAGTTGCGATAGCGCCGTACTTCTACATAATTCTATGAGAGGCAAGATTTGCACTAATGGTGGTTCGATAGGATATTATGTCCGCTTATAGTACTATGGACAACCACTATGACGATAACAAGGTGGAAAGTATTAATTATTGAATCTTTGACGTAATTCAGGTATAATAAGATACACAAATAGCTACACTCTCTTAATTTACTGTTAAGAGACATATGCTATAATAATGTCTGTAAGTATAATATCATGTATGCACCTTGTATGATACCAAAACATTATGAAAACAGTTTGCAATGTATTAATTTATCAAATCCATCTTGTCAAAGTATGTTAAAACTGTCTCATTGATATTTGTACTTCAATAAAATAAAAATTAAAAAAAAAAAGTACAAAACTAGAGTTAGCATTTTTTCCCTCTTTCACCCTTTGGGAATAGTTCATTCACTCAGTCGGCCAGGTTGCCCATTCAGTCATTGGGCGCTTGGTAGAATTTACAAGCTTCATACACATGTT
This sequence comes from Ctenomys sociabilis, assembly GCA_004027165.1. Taxonomy (NCBI): domain Eukaryota; kingdom Metazoa; phylum Chordata; class Mammalia; order Rodentia; family Ctenomyidae; genus Ctenomys; species Ctenomys sociabilis. The sequence continues at coordinate 58,820 of PVKA01007601.1, read as the reverse complement.
ACTTTTCTTTAGAACTGGTATATTGTTTATTTTCTAGCCTACTGCTATGCCATGGAACAGAGGTGGTCAACCTATGTATTTGGTACAGGGTCTCACTATGCAGCTCGACTTGTAGTGACCCACCTATCTTCAGCCTCTCCAGCGCTGGGATTACAGGTGTGTGCCTCTACGCCTGGACTTGCTGGCTGGTTCAGAGTGCCAGGGGGTGGGGTCGGTACAACATGTAGTGCTAGGGATTGAACCCCAGTCCTTGTGCTTGCTTAAGCAGGTGTTTAGTCCACTTAGCTATCTTGCCAGCCCTTAGGCTGGTAGCATCATTAAAAGCTCCAAAAGGTTTCCCATCACTTCCAAAGAACTTTCTGCAGTGATAGAAATATGGATCCAATATGGTAATTATCAGTAATGTGTGACTCCTATGCAATTGAAATGTGGCTCATCCAACCAACAAACTAATTTTTATTTTCAGTCAATTCAAATTTAAATTGCCATATGAGATGGGAATAGTGGCACATGACCATAATCTCAGCACTAACATAAAAGCATTGCAGTCTTATAAAGTGAGTCCAAGACCAGTCTGGAATACACGGTGAGCATATACTAGTGGTAGCGAGCGCACCATATGCGTGCAACAGCAGGCTATTTGTTATCACTGAAAGCTCTAAAAGTCTCATCGCTGTGCCTATATACACCAACTCTACACAAGAAATATAAGCAGTATTTACTGTAACGTTGTATAAAATCCTCAAACAAAAAAGCAAGGGGATCAAGAGATGAGTAGACAGGGGAGGGATAGAAAGGACATGGGATGGGAAAAAAAAAAAAGAATCAAAATGTGTTTATGTATATGCACCAATACCCTGCAAAAAGTGTAAACATGGACTATACATATGTACTAATAAAATAAAATATAAAAACAATTACTATACAAGACTAGTGGTCACTTTATTAAACATAATACTTTTTTTTTTTTAATACTGTTGCGGAATAAGAGGCAATACTGTACAGTGATCAAGAGTATAGACCCTTAAACCAGCAAAATGACCTTGGACAAGTCATGTAATCCCCTGTGCCTCAACCTCTTCATGTATCAAATAGGGACATTAGCAGCATCAGTCTTGGAGGGTTGTTTTAGGAATTAATTTGTATATAAATGAGTTCCTAGACAAAGGAAGCATTAAAAGATGCTAGCTATCACCACTGTCACTTTAAAGATCATTAATAAACATAAACCCTGTGCCATCTACTAGATCCATCTCATATTCTCAGTGAGGATAAAGACTATGCCTCTTTTTATTTGTACATTGTTATTCTATTCAAAAAGGATAAATGTTGATTGTATGCAAAGTATAAATTGGAAAGTTAAAATCCCATGAAAGTGAATTAGAAATGATAAATCAATTCCCTTATTCATAGTTTATGAAAGGATTAAATTTTGTAAGTCTTGCTTTTATAACTAGGAGTGATATAATAAAATTAGAAGAATGAATAAACAACACAAAATGAAACTTTTCTCTTTAGTTATGAATATTTCTGCACTGAACACTTAATCCAAAATGTTAATTACTGAGTATCTATGTTCAACATATTAGCTTTACCTAGAATTTAAAATTAAACGATTACCTTATTACCTCTAGTTTTAGTTAACTCTGAACAAATATGAAATGAACTAAGTGAGCCAAATGGCTCTAATAGTTTTGAAAAGTGGGTATTCATGAATCTATAATAATACTGCAGATTTCTTCTCCTGTGTGTCAGTAACACAGAAATTATAATTGCAATATAAAAAATACCATAGAACATAGCTTCCAGGTTATTCAGGTAAAAACTTTTTAAGCTTTAATGAGTACTCTTCTACAGGAAAGAAATGTTAATTTTGTAAAAATGATCAAAGTGATTTATATGTCTACGACAACATTGAAATTATAGTTTAAGAATGCCTTTTACTGTTACTTAAGAAAAACATTGTTTTCAAAGATGGAAGACAGATTCACCAGCCCAAGATTCAATGAACAGATATAAAAGAATGGTCATTTTTAGTTTTAAATGCTTATTCTTTTAAAATAATGCATTCAGACCAGACTGACCTTAAAAAAATCAATTATTATTACAATCATTCCAATAAAATAAGTGACATTATTATACAACATTTATTTTAAGGCTAATCATTGATTCCTAAAACATGAAAGCTGTCAGACTGGTCATGGAACACAAAGGTACCTTTATATTTAGGACACATCCTAAATATAAAGACACAGGAAATATGAAAAATGAGATGATTGAAATAAGATGTACTATATGAGAATGAAGTTGGTTTAACTATTTTAATATTAGAAAAGACAAACTTCACAGTGCAATGTACTACAAAATGTAGAGAGGGACAAAATGTTAAATCCTAAAAAAAAGAAGTGCTAAATCCTTCAGGAAGTTTAAGCAGTGTTAAATTAGTATATACCTAATTATATAACCTCACGTATTAAAAAAGAAATTTACTTTACATGTAAGAGATTTTAGTATTCATTCTTTAGTTATTAATGGAATAGGTAGGCAAAATCCACAATAGAGATACAGGAGTGAACAAAATTATTAACAGAATTGACTCAATTGACATACTTTTGTGTTTTTAAATTTTAGTATGGGGTCTACAGGATCTCACTACATAGACTGGACTCACAGTGATCCACCTGTATTCAGCATCCCAAGAGCATATGCCACCACACTCAGTCTCACTGTCTCAGAGCACCCCTGGGGCAGGGCCAGCACTCCACTCTGGGGATTGAACCCAGCCTCAAGTCTGCCTAAGCTGGTGCTTTAATCTGCTGAGCTATATGCCAGCTCTTCAATTAATATACTTTGAACATTGCACCCAACTATCATAGAATAAGCTCCCCTTTCATGTGGCATGAAATATTTACCAAAATCAGCCATAAAATAAGACCTAGAGAAAAATCTCAAAAAATTTAAAGGACAAAATCATAACAGCATCTGTTCTTTGAGCACAATGAAAACAAGCTAGAAAGCAATAATTAAAAGATAATCAACATTGCCAAGTTTTGGAAATTAATAAGGATAATAAATAACACAAGTCAACTAAATCATAATAAAAATTACATAATATTTTCACTGAAAGAAAATGAACAAAAGTTCACTGATATAGTGAAGACAGTGACTAACTAGAATTTTTTTTCTTTTTTGTACCAGGAATCAAACTCAGGACCTTGCTCTTGCTACTGAGCACTATCCCCACAGCTAGAAATTTTAAAGCCTCAGAACTTTAAAAACAAAGCCTGAAAGAAATCAATGAAGCAACCACTTATTTCATTAAGTTAAAAAAATTAAAAAGACAACCAATTAAACCCAAGAAAGCTTGGGCATTATGAAGATCAGGGAAGCATCAGTGAAATACAAAACAAGTATATAATATAGAAAACCTTCAAAGCCAGAGACGGGCTTTTGATAGCTTTCTAGCAAGACTTATGAAGAAAACAACAAATAAAGCCAAAAATTACACAGACAAGAAAGAAAAAAACAAAAAGCTCTCTGTAGGATGTATAGTAACAGTCTTACTGTCCAAATGTCTTATTGAAAGACAATAAAAAATGAGACGAACATATTTTTGACCATTTATCTAAAATGGATAAATTGTTTTAAAAACATAAATCACCAAAATTGACAGAAGAAACACATTTTCATATTTTATTTAATGTTACTTAAAAATTTCCCATGTAAGAAGCCTTAAGTCCAGATAGTTTCACTTATGAAGTCAAATATATAAGGAAGAAATAATCTTATACAATCTCTTACAGAGAACACATTCAGAGATAATATTTGCCAGGACATTTTATGAGGCTTGCATAAGCCTGATACCAGAATTCCACAAGGAAAAGATAAGAAAGGAAAATAGTAGGGTAATCTTTCTCACATATTTACATGAAAATACCTGTAAAAATATTAGTAAATTGAATCTAATGATACATGAAAAGACTAGAGCATCAAGATCACTAAAAGATTGCTTTAACATATAATTTACTTAATATAATAAAGCAGGAAAATCATGACTATCAAGGATTATAACCCTAACTATACATTTTTGATACCTGTGAACCAAGCAATTGCACTGAAGACAGTAATGAGTAATAGAAGGGTCATGCTTGGGTTGCCTGTCATTCTGGTCTTCTACATATGTACTTCTTGTCATGACATACCAATTATTACCATACTATTTCTCAAGCAAAAGTTTGTTTGCATTTTTTTAAAGTGGGTAATAAATGAAAAAAAAGAGAGAGAGAGAGAAAGAAAAGTCACAGGACTGTCCTGCTACAATGCTGTATATGGTTAGATTTCTAAATTTTTGAGTAAAAATATGTAATTGTTTATTCATATTCTTTAAATATTTTTCATTTTTTAAATTTTTATCTCCATATTCTGTAGAGACTTAAAAGTTTGACATATCAATACTTGATGGGAAATACCTGTTCCATGTTATGCCTAAGATGTTTGATATTTAGACTGATAGTGAAGTTATACCCAACTGCATATGTTGTAGGGTAATAATAAGCTATTCTTCTGGAAGGTTAACAACCTAAGTTTGCAGACCAAAAATTCGAGAAATAGAAGGCTGTAAGGACAGCCAACATTTTGACCCTAGCCTTTCAACATCAGTGAAGGCTCAGGACATAGGAGAACCTGTATTGTAACATCAGGTAACTCAGTTGTGTCCCAAATGTTCTGATCAAGGAGATTATGAGGCCTCAGAGCAATGTGACTGATGACATAGAGTGTGCCTAAGGAGAGTCACATGGAAAGAAAACATTCTCTCAGGCTTTCACAGAGAGCAAACTGGTCAAGCAATGACTATGACTCATCCACATGGCTGACACTGACAAAAGATCTGCAAACTGCAGTAGAGGGTTACACGATAAATCCTGAGGGGACTTGACTGACCTTATGAGATACAAAAGATACATGTCTTGTTATATAGGTCTTGCTTATCTTGGTCTTTACCATCCAGCAGAAAAGTATAAAATGAGGTATATAAAGTAAAGCCATATTAATATGCTGAGCTGTGAAAGACTCAAGTCAACAACTTCTGCAGATACTATTATGGACTGCTGGACTGTGTTGGATTGTTTTGCTGAATTCATGCACCTATAGTATTTAGATGCCAATGGAATACCCATATCTGACAGAACTAAACAAAAAAAAAGGGATATAAAGGAAGGTCCATTCTGTATCTGTATATTCACTTAAAGCAATGAGTAGAAAGATTTGTACTGTTTGGACAGGACATCCTATCTGTATCTTGTAATATGGTTAACTACTAAGAATATAACAATGTACAAGGCCTTAATTATTGAAACTGTCCTATTAATCAGCTTTGAAACTGTCTTATTGCTATTTGTTTCTCAATAAAATAAAAAAAGAAAATGCAACTGATAAAATACTGATTGATGATACAAACTCATTTTCAATAGAAAATAATTTATTTAATCTAGTAAATTGTAACTATAAAATATCCCATAGCAAACACCTTGCTCAATGGCATTATATTACAGAACATATAAGCAGTTTTGAATTACAAAACATACAATGAGATAACAGTAATATAAGTTAGAGCCTATGAAATAACAACTTCAAAAACTGGAAGGAAAACGACCATTTTTTCCCTATTTATTTTTTACATCAAAGGTGAGAGATATGACAGTGGATGATAGGTCTGATCAGAACTAGCTGGGAATAGCAAAGCCCAACAATGTCCATGAAGTTTTTTGTTTCACTGGAAACTGCACCCACTCTGTAAATGGGAGATGGAAGAAGTAAGGTTCAGGAAGCTTCCGAATTTATGCTACATTTCTGGCCAGAAGTTGGCAGTCTTAGTGGCACAAGCTTAGGTAGGAAGATTTACAGAGCATGTTAAGTAAACTGATACTGTATATAGCATTATGATTAAAACAGAAGTCTGTAGAATCAGGCTAACTACGTTTAACGTTTTACTTTGCTTTGCATAAATTGAGTGAATGTGATCAAGTTATTTCTTTATACTTCATCTTCTACAACTATAAGTTACAATTTAAAATGGTTTAAGCTAAAATGTATAAAACATTTGTACCTGGCATACAGAAGCTTAATACTAGTTATCATTATTTAATCTTGACTATAGTACTATAATTTTATCATGTAGTTTGAAGCAATTAACTTTAATAAGACTATTGAAAAATGAAAGCATCTGAGACACATACTCTGACATCCACTGAACAGCCCACAGTCCATGATGGATTTCCCAGCACTTGATTCTGGCACAGAAGATGGACTAGTGAAGATTTCCCAACACCTGTGAAAGAAATAAGAATTTGGGTCTCTCATATATATGTGTGTGTGTGTGTGTGTGTGTGTGTGTGTGTGTGTGTGTGTATAGTGAAATTTGTTATGGTGATCATATAAGACTGAAAAATGTGTGGGAATAATAGCTGTTTAAAGGCTGTGTACAATATACTAATGAACTTCACCGAATAAATAGAAGATGGTTAAGAGCAGTGATTCTCACATTTAGCATCAGAATCAGAGGGCATGTTAAAATAGGGAATGCTGAATCCTGCCCAATTTTTTTTGATTTAGTGGATCTATTATGGGGATCTAAGATTTTATATTTTTACCATGTCCTCTGGTGATATTGATGCTTCCAGTCCAGGGGTCTTGCTTGGAGAAACACTGGTCTTTGGTAATTTTATACTAATTAATTCCTTTCTTTTTCGTGACTTAATCTATTTAGTGTATTTTATAATCATAGAATCTTAGCCAGTCTTAGTAGCAATCCCTCCATCCTGTATATCTATATAGACATCTCTCCCACAGCACTGTTAGATTGTACTTCAATGCTGTCCATGATAGCACTCACCATAGTCAGACACACTTCTCCCATACAGTGATTTTTAAAAAGAGCAGCTAATCATTTGGCCTTTGGATAAAAAGAATAATTCTACTCTCTTTTCTACATGATGGCTTTTTACTTTGAGGCAACACCTTATGTCCTTTCAGATCTCTTGGGCTCAGACAATCTAATTAGTAATGCTGAAGGATGTACTTGGAGATCTGTATGAAGAGGCAAAGCAATGAACTTTCTTGTATATACATATGTGCAGCCACTCGCTCATGTGACATCACTTTGGCCTCCTGCCTCTTGCATGCTGAATTATAGGAGTGTGCCATTAAAAGCAGCTTGTCTGGATAAATATCTTCATGAAGTCATACTGTATGCATATATATATATATATATATATATATATATATATATATATATATCCTGCTGTGCACCTGTGCTAGACAAGCAGGTCTCAGGTGTCCTTAGACTTCCCTGAACTTTGAAGGAGTCTCCTGGTTTCCCACATTTGTGAAAACCTCAAAATTTCACAAGGGAAATTGCTTCCTACCAAAACATACTGTGAGACTTAAAGGCAGATAAAAGTGTAAAAAAGTATAGTTTCATCTGTCAAATAGCAAATCATTGTTAAAAAGAAATTGGTAACAAAACTGCAATTGATTATATATATATATATATATATATATATATATATATATATATATATATATATATATATCCTAACAGTGAATGTGTAATAAGATCAATCACTTTTCTGGTGAACACAACTGCATCTTGTTTTATAACAAGCATAATGGGGGGGCTTACTAATAACCTGGGTACTTTTTCCCATTTAGTACAGCCATCAATTCTACAAGTTAGTACAATGGGTTTTTTTTTCTTCATTTTAGTCCCAGAGGTTGAACACAGGGCCTTTGCACTGAGTTACATTAGTAGCCCTTTTTCTTTTTCTTTTAAGACAGGCTGAACTCAAATTTATAATCCTCCTGCTTCCATTCCCAGAGTACTGGGATTATAGGCTTGTACCAACTTGTCCAGCTTGATTCTACAGTTATAACCCTAGCACCTAATACAGTCCTGTTGAAACATAAAAAAGTCAACTAGTTCCTATACTGTTTTGTGGTTGTTAAATACACTACAAAAGAGAATCAAAATGAAGAACTGTGTTAGCTCTGGATTCTATTTTTAAATTGTACATGGTGCTACTTTTGCTAAGGCCCTTTAAGTCACCATTACTCTTTATAAAACTGAGTGATTTTATTAAACTGACTTCAGCTACATAGTGGAAGAAGTGAAGGTGATATAAATTAGGATTTTGCTTACAGAATTTCACAATGCAACTTTTACAATATTAAGTAATGCTTTCTGTAAGATACACTGTAATGAAAATTAACTTCAGCAACAGGGAAAAAGTCCTTAACTTTCCTTTCTTCATTTCAATTTTATACACTGTAAAGCTGAGTTTAAACTTTTGTGATTTATTCTTTTTACCTCTCACACCTGGCACAGTGTTTTTGCTGACAGGACAAATTCAAAGGTCAATTCCAGAAAACTTGTCAATACATGGTTAGCATTTATTCAGGTTCTAAGGGAGAACAGAGTGGAGTTGGTAGCGGGAACGAAAAGGACCATGAGATGGTAAGGGGAACACAAATTTCTGCAAATGTCCAAGATGCCCAAAAATTAACATTTTAATTGGGCTCAATTGGGTTTAATTTCTCTTTTCCCTACAATGTAGGACATAATAAGTTTTTGATTAAATGTGAACAATGAAAGGAACCCAGGACCACCACTGAAACATTTCATTGCATAATACAGCTTAATATTTAAGTCCATGGACTCTGGGTTTAAACTAGTCTTATTATTCACTTCCCCCTGCCTCACTTTTCTTGTCTGTAAAATGGATTTACGGGTCTGATCTCTGAATTAAGTCCTTGTGTGCGTCATTCTTTGTTGATTTAAGAGGAAAAAAATCTCTAGAAAGGCACAGTTCTAACTTCTGCATGCTTACCACGGGTCCCAAAACAATACTCAAAGCCCGCACACTTTTAAAAAGTAAAGTAACTGACAATATATTCTAGGCTTGGATCACTCTCAGATTGACTGGGCAGCCAGCGAAGGCTGAAAAAAGGTCAGTACTCCGCGCGACGCTGCCACTTTGTCAAAGAGAGCAAAGTCCTCTGGGAAGTGTAGTCTTTAAATCGTGAAAGGTACTTCAGTTATGGAGTAAAGAGCCTAGAAGCTTGGGGCTGGGAGAGCGGAAGAGCAGTGAAAGGTGTAGAGTGTTGGCTAACCCAGTAGTGTCGGGAGGTGGATTAGGTCACTCACCTGAGTCTCCCAACACCAGTACCTTTACCCGATCCAGGGACGCCATCTTGCCATGGTCTCCTCCCGGGTAACACCTATTCCGGGATTTTACACCAATCAGAGAGCGGTATGGAGACCAGCACCTTCAATCTCATTGGCCACTTGGAGCTTGACCATCTTGATTGACGAGTTTACTCTGCTGACTGGTTCGTCTGATTAAAGGGAAAGGGAGGATTCCAAGGCTGGTCGCAAGAATAAGGCGTTTTCTTTGTCGCGCGGGTGCCGTGGGCTCCTGTAAGCCGGTAGTTGAGGTGCTGAGGGAAGCTGTAGTAGGGGATTGTTCCTGCGTTCGCTTCGGTAAACTTCGGTAAACCCTATTCCTTGTTCTCAGTTCCCTGGCCTGGCGTCCTGTTTCATTGTTTCTGCTCTCCGCGCCTCTTTTCTTACCCCCACCTCTAGCCACCCTTTTGCCTTGGTCCTCCAAAGAATCATTGACCCGGGAGCGGCCGGTGTGCGACCACGGGTAGGACAAACTGGCTGCGCGGTGTGTGGCCCCGGACCCATCTGAGAGAGTCTAAGGGCGTAAGGTGTCGGGGTCTGGAGTTGGGGAGAACGGAACACTGTTGATCTCAGCTCGGGCGTCGCGGTTCGTGCCGCTTTTTATGTGTGAACCTGCAGTGAAACACCGCCTGTACAGTAACAGAAAACACTGCAGCCAGTTGTGTAGAATCCAGGCTCATCCAGAAATAAAGCAGTAATATGCTGGAAAAATCGAATTGAACGCCTTGCATCCACTTATTTTTCCTTTATTCTGCTCCCCTCAGTCAGCATTTTTAAAAAAAAAATCAAATTTTATTTAGTCATCTCCTGCTTAAAGCCACAGTAAGATTAAAAAGAGGGTGGCTTACAGCTGTCTTTTTCTATTAGGAAAGCAGGAGTGGCAAGTGAATGGGGAAGTTAGCAGAATGGTAATGTTGGAAGAACACGTGGCTGGAAGATGTATTGAAAGTTTTTTCTAAGTGCTTGACTAGCAGTGCCAGATGCTCTAGGTTCCATGGCGATCAAGGTGAAGGCTCTGGTCTGAAAGGCAGACTTGGAGAAAGTACAAGAATGGGAACGAGGAGGAAAAGCCTAGGTGAAGAAATGTCGTCTGAGACTTTAAGAATGAATAGGAAAAAGGGGTTTGGACTTAGCTTTGGAAGCTGAGAGGAAGAAAGCATAGTGGCTCATGCAGTTGAGAGTATATTAGTGTCTCTGGGCATCGGACCGGAGCAGAACTTAATTCTTTTCAATTTTATTTCTCTGTGTGCCTGGTATTTTTATGATTAGAGTACATGTCGGTCTGGAGTGGCTGGGTGGGAAGATGAATTTGTATGATGACTGATAGAGAAAGAGAAAGAAGGAATGAGGCTGGGCCTGGTCACAGTCCTGTAATGCCTGCACTCAAGAGGCTGAGGCAGGGGGATCCCTGTGAGTTGGGCTCAATGGTAGCTTCAACAACAGCGTAAGCTGCATAGTGAGACCCTATCACAAAAAAAAAAGAAAGAAAGAAATAAGGTCTATTAGAGATCACACACTCAGATCTCCAGAAACCAACCAAATGCCTTCCCTAAGTGTTATTTCTACTTTTCAGAAGGAGCTGGAAGTTGAAATCATGCAAACCCATGATTTTTCTTGTTGACAGTAAATTCACGTAATATTTAGAACATTCTTCAGATGACAGAATGTGTATTGCCTGTCTTTTAGACCTCTGCCCTAAGTAAGTAAAGAAATCTAGAGACTGAATAAGCAGGTTCAGCATGAATCAGGAAGGGAAGGTGGGTGGAGGAGATAAGGTGCTCAGAACGTGGACTTCAGACAATATCAGGCATGTTCAGGGTGGTATGGTTGTAGACACAGGATTTCAAAATGCAGATTTTGAAATAAGAGGCACAGCTTGACCTCATTCTTCAGGTCCAGTTTTATTTGTTCAGCTACCTGCTAGGTATTTTCAGAGGAATGTGATAGTCATTTTCTCAAAGATAGACTTCTATAAGTGAATGCCTCATTTCTTCCAAAGGTACTGTAAAGGTGCTACCCATTTTTTAGTACTTTTCTCTTTTTTGGTTACAGCGTCTAGTTACAGTGTCTGGAAGGTGCATCAACTATATGAAGAATACACTGTTTTTTTATATATGAAGAAATAGAGGCTGAGGATTTTCTGGGGTCACAGTGAAAGAAATGGCTTAACAGTGCTGCATCTGAAAATATGCGGAAGTATTAGCTATGTAGCTCATTGTGAAGGTCCTGGGTTCAATCCCTAGTACCACTAACCTCCTCCCTAAAAAAAGTGTAACTGGGATCCAAAGCCCTGGATTTTTAGATTTAGAGTTTTTTTTTTTTTTGTCTTTTTGAGACAGGGTCTCACTATGCAGTTCAGGCTGGCCTTAAACTCACTTTGTAGCTCAGGCTGGTCTGGAACTCACAACAATCCTCCTGCCTCAGCCTCCCACAGTGCTGGGATTACAGGCATGCGCCACCACGCCCGGCTAGATTTAGAGTTCTTATGTCACTCCCTTACTGTAATCTTCAGTGCTCCTTAAGGTGTTTTAGACTCAGGCTAAACCTCTCTAGGTAGGCTATATATTAGCAGGATATATATTATCTAGGGACAATGATTGTCTAGAAAGATCAAGACTTTTGTTTCATATAGAGGCATCTAAGAAAGCTTATAAAATTAGTATCTGGCCCTCTCAGACCAGCTGAAATAGATTATCTGAAAATAGGGGCCAGGATTTTTATTAGATGGTCCCCAGATGATTCTGTTACACAGCTAGGGTTGAGAACCATTGATCTGCTGCACTGAGTATATTGGGGGAGGAGAGGAAAAAAACAATAGTAGGACATCATACTGAAGATATAGGTTATATTGATGTTTGCTTTTTATTCTTTGGTCTTTGGACATTTCTGAAGCCATTTATTGTATTCTGTTGATGATACATGTGTAAAACAACAGAAAAAAGAACTAAGTTTAAGTACAATGTACAGACTAACTGGGACAAGAGAGCAAAATGGATTCAGTAGCATGTTATGGTTCTTTTAGTATGGAATGCAGGTATCCTTAATGTCTTGGGAGCCGGAAAAGATCTAGGATGACTGATTTGAATCTAAATGTTGCTTTGTTTTTTCTCCTTGTATATAGTTACATCTGAGTATTTATAAACAAAGTATATATTTTGTTGTAACTGACTTTCCCTTTATTTCTTTTATTATAGGTAGACCCAAAATAGGTGTATAGCTTGGTTACATAGGAATTTTTTATGATATAGTACATTGCTTATAAAAATATTTCTTATAGAAAAGAGCATTGAATCTGATATTGTGAGTAACCACTGATCTCAACTTAAAGGTTCAGATAAAACTAGTTTTAATGACAGAACATTTTCTTCATTGAATATTTCAGTGGGGTTCTTTTGTTAAAAATTTCTCTTTTACCAGATGTAGTCTGTGAACAGCCTGGCCATCTGTACCTTAGAATGTCTTAAATTGATAGGGAAGTTATCCTTGCCCTTCCTTTGCACTTTACATACATTTTCATTTATTAATTACAACATCCCCATTATCATTACTTTGTAGAGGATAAATTATGACTTAGAAGTGATTTCAAGGATTTGGTCAGACGTACACAGCTATCAAAACACCAGAAACATGCCAGTTTAAACTTTGCCAGGATAGCTTTTGGGCCATGCCATGGAAATTAGGCATGCGTAGCTTCTGCTTTGTCCTGTAAGGAATACAGTGTTTAATGATATTTTGGACCACCACCACCACCCCTGTGCTGCCTTTTGAAGCAACCAGGTGGTATTTACTTAATTGTAAAATCTAACATTTTAAGGTTGATAAAACTGGATCTAAGTGTCAGTTTCTTTCAGATTTACAGTAGTTAATGATTTTGGCAAAAATCCCAATTAATGATTGCTTATGGTTTCTTGATTATTGTGATTTTACTATAAATCACAATATGACCCTTTGAAACATCCTAAAGTGGGTAGAAAAGTTTTACTCAAGAAAGGAAATATAAACACTTTAAAGGTATGCTAACTGTTGGGTTTTTGAGGAGGGTTTCCAGTATTCTAGAGAACATTAAGAATCACTAGTCCTTGTAATATAAGTATAATCCAAACACTGGGAGGCTGAGGCAGGAGGGTGCAAGTTTGAAACCAGCCTTTGCATCCTAGCAACTTAGTGAGATGATCTCAAAGTAAAAAAATAAAAGAAAGTGGCAGGTGATTTAGCTCAATATGAAGGCCCTGGATTCAATCTTGAGTACTGGGGAAAAAATTATATTTCTGTGTTTCTCTTTCTGATATAAAGTAGGCTTGGTATAATATAATATATCATATATATTAATATATGTAAAATGTTATAAATAAGCCATTTTTTGAGTCAGGTACACTGTCATACATGGAACTAACCATATAAGAAATATATTCACTTTTTTAGGTATAATCTTTTGTTTATAGATATTTTTTTATGTAGAGGAAAATCCTATAAAATGTTTAGGTATTAGAAGTCTTTTAAAGCAATGCTTGGATTCCTTGGCAGCACTCCAAGAATAGTGTAGCTACTAGTTACTAGTAACATGTTAATTATTGTAGATTTAAAATAATTATAATGTCCTCATTCCTATTTTTTTTTTTTTTTCTAACTTAGTATCTATAAAGTCAAAATTCGCTGCTAAAGATGGCAGACCCAGATGTCCTCACCGAGGTTCCAGCAGCACTGAAGAGGTTAGCCAAGTACGTGATCCGGGGTTTTTATGGCATTGAACACGTGTTGGCCTTGGACATCTTGATTCGGAACCCCTGTGTGAAAGAGGAGGATATGTTGGAGCTACTCAAGTTTGATCGGAAGCAACTTCGATCAGTTTTGAATAATTTAAAGGGAGACAAATTCATCAAATGCAGAATGAGAGTAGAGACTGCTGCAGATGGGAAAACCACTCGCCATAACTACTACTTCATCAGTTATCGTACGCTTGTTAATGTGGTAAAATATAAACTAGACCACATGAGGAGGAGGATTGAGACAGATGAGAGAGATTCCACTAACCGGGCTTCCTTCAAATGTCCTGTCTGTTGTAGTACTTTCACGGACCTAGAAGCTAATCAGCTCTTTGATCCCATGACAGGTAAGCCTTAATCAAGTAAATAAGATATGAACCCATTTTCTTAAATTGATTCATCTATTTTTTAAGCCAAGCATGTACCTTTTAAAAGTGAATGAATTGGTGTGAATTAGCACTGACCTGGTTGTTTGTGCTTTCAGAAAGTTTTTGCAAAGACTGTCTCCTTTACAAGGGAATAGAACTTATTCAGGGGATTTTCTACCCTTGGCTTTCCTGCTTCTGCCCCTACCCTCACTCATTATTTACTACTACAGCCTATCTGAAGGATTGGCTTCTACCACTCTAAGGCTGTTCTGACTTGACTTTTGACTACTTTCAGCAAATATTTGCTGAAAGTATATAAATGTATATAAATACTTTTCTTTTTTTTGGCCAGCTCATCCCACCTTGAGGGTGGAGCTGGTGCAGCATGTGGTGCCAGGGATGGAACTGTGGTCCTCTGTGTCTGCCAAAGTTAGCCTAAGCAGATGCTTTAGACCGCTGAGCTATCTCGCCAGCCAGGTACTTTGTTAATTGAAGTAAAAAGTGCTGTGGGGCAGGCCATTTAGCTTAGAGGACTAAAGTGCCTGTTTAGGCAGACCGCAGCACAGCGGGAATTTGATCCCTGTGTGCGGTGCTGCCTCCGACCCTGGGGCAAGCTGAGAGGCCATGGAAACTGGGCGTGGTGGTGCATGCCTGGAATCCTAGTGAAAATAGGAGAATCACTATGAGTCCAGTCCACTTAGTGAGACCCTATAGACCCTGTACCAAATACATTAAATTAAAAAAGTGCTATCAGGAGTGTATGATTAGGACATATAATCTGGATTTAGGGAAGGCCTCTGGGAGAAGTAACAAGGGAGACCTAAGGGATAAATAAGAATTACTCAGATGAAATAAGTGTTGAGCCCTTTCCAAATCAACTAATAGATATTTACTGAGTCATAGCCATGCACTAATGGAGGAGAGTTTCAACAGCATGTGTAATTCACCTCATTTAACACATACTTTAGTTCTGAGGGGTATTTTTATCAATACAATTTGTATAAAATATATTTGCCAAAAATATGTGTCCAGTATTAACAGGAGAAACTTTATAAAGTGCTGGGTTGTAGAGTTATTTTTGTCTTGTTTTTAAACTAGATAAAGGACAGTAGTTAATTACCCAATAGATCAATTTTGCCTTATTTTCTAGAAGTAAAAATCTATGGAAGGACTCAATGCTGTTAAATTAGACCATCCTTTTGTTATAATGAAATCTGAGAGTATAGATTAACTTTTAAAGTTTTCAATTTTTAATTGATATTTAATAATCTTTAACTTATAATTTTACATGGAAAAATCTAATCTGAGTTTTTACAGAAAAATGTTTTTAAAATTACGTATTTGCATTCTAATGTTTATATGATATATACAATACATTTTAAAGAATTTTTTAAAAGTATAAAGTAACCCCAATATCATCGAGATTATTAATAAAAAGAGTAGTTGAGCCTATAACTTTTACTTTGTCCTTATTTTTCTGTGATGCATTTATATAAATGAAAAAGCTCAAAGCATTGTCATTTTGTTTATTAAATATTTGTTTGTACTTGTTTACCATAAAAGTCTTAATTAGGAGGGATGTTCGGTATAAAAAATAATCTTAACCATCTTGGTTATAATAATTACTTGCGTACTCTATGAAGTAGGAAGATTGCAGAATATATCTAGAATTCTTTCACAACAAACTAGAGAGGTCTTGTGATTTTTGTCATTTACTCTAACAGATTTCTTAAAGAGCTGTGGATTTTGGTTTTGCGATTCTCTGCAGATGTTGGTGTTATAATGGTCCTGTCTTCATCCCTCTTGACTGGAGTGGAAGGTGTTATCCAGTTCCTCAAAGAGGATAATCTGAAGTAATATGCTTCTACTACATTTATTCGTCATTTGAGTCTTAGTTAATTTCATGAAACTTTCTAAAAGGATGTGAATCCACTACTTGTATGTCATTATTGGAGAGTGATCTAAGGTGCTCTTATAATTTTGCTGTAATTAGTGCCTAAATGAAACTAGCAATGATTAACAGCTTATAAAAGAGGTAGCCTGATAGCCAGATACAATCAGAGTTCTTTGAATTAGATGGTTGAGATAGGGAAAAAGAGACATAAAAATGATTATTTGGAAAGAAAGCTAAGAGGCATCTGCAGTCCTACCATCTCAGACACAATCTTGTCTGAAAGAGAGCTCCATGGTGAAATATGTGTTGTGATTAATCTAAACAGCAAATATATTTCTAATATGAGGGGTATGGTGTGTATGAAAGTAGAAAAGAATGTTGGAGACCAAGAAAACATCATTTAACTTGATGTTATCCAGATGAAAGGTTCCCTGATCAGCTTGTACTCATCCTTTTCCCCCAGTAAAGCTTCAATTACCATGATTGAAAATTTGGAATCACTAGAGACCCTAATTCTGAGAATGAGCCTGCCTTTTGATTTTGATTGAGCCTTTATTGGACTTTCTTTGAAAGACAAAATGTACTAATCTGTTATCGGGCCCAGTCTACCTATTTAGTTCTGCTCTCTTAGGGGGTTTTTACTGTTGTTTTTGTTTTACCTATTAACACCTTGATACTTGCCATTGATCTGTACATCATCTTTAGAAATCTACAGTATTTCTCTTCTGTCCTCTTTTGCTTGGTTTTCATTTCTCCTTCATGAAGATGTGAAATAAATATTTGGTATGTGTAGCAAGGGAGTGGAAGGTTTTTCTGCACTATCTGAAATTAGTAGACTACAGTTTTTACTCTAATCTCAGTCCTCTATAAACCTACCATATTTCCCAGTTGCTGTTGGAGATTGGTATTATTTCTGAGCATGTATCTGATCAAACGGTGGGGATAACTGCTGGGGTTAAACTGGTTTATCTCCACCATTAGGGAACATTCAAGAATTAAATTTGAAGCTTTCTATATTTTGCTGTTTTTCTGATAAAATGTTAAGTCTGTGGGCAGCTTTTTATCACCAAAGAGTGGTGCCTCCATGAGCTTCCTGAAGAGCACTTGCCAGTTTTGGGCTCAAGAGTCTGAGCTCTGCACGGATTATTTTGCCAGTGTTAACTGACATACAGGCCAGTGATCTATTTCAGTTTACAGCTTGTCGGTTTTCTCTGTGCTTGCCTTTCCAATTTTGCCTTTGGTGTTCACTCTCTTTAAATAGACTTAGCATTTCTATTTTAGCAGCCTCAGCCATGGGTGATTTAGTTAATGGCACTTTTAAGTTAAATCCAGCAACATGTCATATTTTCTTTGTAGGTGTTAAGGTTACACGAGATGGAAATAGCTTTATATTTTCCATTTTTAATTTGAAATTATATAGCCATGAATCAGAAAATGTGCAAAAACAAGTCACCCACAAAACCAGCATATTATCTTTAGTTTTAATCATAGTACAGAATAGTTATTGATCTCTTTGTTTCATAATGCACCAAACACTTGCTTCTATTTAGCATTCAAAATATGTTTTAATAAATAGGATTCCTGTGTTTCCTTCCTACTCGTTTTGGGTGCTTTGTTTATACTTGTTTTTTACTGGTGTAAATGAGGTGTTTTACCCCTTGTCTATCTTGTATTTAATTCCTGTTAAAATTTTCCTTAAGAATTTTGGAAGCCCTATTACTGAATTTATCTATATACTACAGAATCTCATTTTAAATACTTTGAGATGAAAGATAATTTGAATTTTTAAAAATACATGTATTTAATAAATCTTAAAAATAGGAATTGAGAGATTGTCTAGTTGAGTTCAAAATGATGTTTGTGTGGGTACCATGTGCATCATTCTTATGTTGTGCTCTTAGATTTGCAGGTCTTGTAAAGTAACGTAATGCATAAATCTACCCGTACATGAAGTGCTGGGATCTTTGAGACTGAATGTTAGGGAAGAATGTGATAGTCTTGAAGATTGAGCTTACTTTTGTGTGACTCTGAATGTTTAGATTTAGAAACAATAGATTTTAGAGTTAGCATGAATAATCTTTAATAAAGAAGTCTCTAATAACTTTAAAAACAGCCAACAATGGAATAAATGATGAGTTCTGACTGACGTACTTTGGAATATTCAAATAAACTTTATATCTACTTGGAATATTTGTTGCTAAGCATGGGGTCCTTGCCTCACGACTGCAAGTAAATGTTTGGCTTAGACAAATCAGTTTTCTGACTCTCATATTATTGAAATTACTTATGTATGTTTTAAAATTACTATTATTTTTTAAATTAGTAGGGTTCTATATTTGGGAGACTCTCAAAGACATGTTAATGTTTGCTTTCATAAGGCAGACTACTTTTTCCTGCTTTAATCTCAACATGTTGGTTAGGAAATGTCTTATAAGCAGTGTTGTGAGTTTGAGTTCCTATAGTGCTAACAGCACAGACCAGTACAAATAAATCTCATTGTTGTTTGCTTGTTTGCTGAAGCCTTGGTCTTTTGGCATTTTACCTCGAATGAGTTAATTTGAAAATTAGACCAGAAAGCTAGAAGGTTAGGGGGATAAAAGAATAGAACAGGTGACTGCTAGAATCATTTAAATGAATATACAAAAACAAGCTATGGAAAATTATAAGGTGTACTTTTTTTCTCCTCTCCATCTCAATCAGACCTTTCTCTGATTTTTTAAAATTCTGCTTCTTTTCATCTGGAGAATTTGAAAGCCTTTCATTTTTTAAACTTTTGTATTTTGATGATAAAATAGAGCTAATTTATTTGTGGAGAGTTGCTTTTCTAATTTTAATGTTGGCATACAACAGTAACTTGGTTATTATCTTTCAAATATCCATATTAAGACTACAGATTCTTTATTTCTTTCAGAATCAGAGGCTGAACTCAGGCCTTTGCATAAGGTATATTCCTAGCCCTTTTTATTTTGAGATAAGGTCTCCCTAAGTTGTCCACTTTGAGTTTGAATTTGATCTGCCTGCCTCAGCCTTGCAAAGTGCCGGGATTACAGGTGTGCATCACCAAACACCGAACTAAGATTGGTTTTGGTTACTTTTCTCTCTTTGCTGAGACAAAATATCTGATGACCAGAATTAAGGAATGCAAGGTTTATTTAGCTCACAGTTTGTGGAGGTTTTTGTCCAACTGAGCTGGCTCCACGGAAGAGTGGCACATGGCTGAGGGCAGCAGTTCGTGGAAAACAGCCAAAGCAGCAAGAAATAAAAGGGAGGAGCAGCAGAAAGCAAGCTTCTTTCTCTCCTTCATATTGTAGGCAAGTGACCCATCCTAGGGTGACCATAGCACTCACGCCCATAATCCCAGCACTGGACCATGAATCAATCAAAAAGTCTAGAAGCCTGCCCCATGACTACGTGAGGCTTTGGGGGGACATCTAGACACAAACCATAAGAAGACTATAAACTTTTTCAAATTGTCATTTTTTTTTTTCCTATCTCCAAGCACAGTACATTTTTTTTACCCCTTTAGAGTGAGTTCTAAAATTTAGGAATGAAGCATGGTTAGTCCAAATCTAGGTAAGTGCCCTTTTGAGGGAGGATTGAAGTCAATTTCATTGACATGTTTAATTTTTGAGGAAAAAAAGGGATTGTATTGGGTATAACAATACATTAGAGATTTTTCTGAATTTGAAAAACTAAATCTGCTGTTTTTGTCTTCTAACGTGTATTAATATTTTTGCAGTCTTATGTGTTTTTCAGTGCATTAAGGGGTAGTTTTTTCAAATTCTTTTTTATTATTGGTAAATAATGATGAAATGTGTAACTGTTGCTGTTATGTCCCTGTTAGATAGTAGCAGTTGTTTTTTTTTTTTTTTTTTTTTTTTTTTTTTTTTTTTTTTTTTTTTTTTTTTTTTTTTTTTTTTTTTTTTTTTTTTTTTTTTTTTTTTTTTTTTTTTTT
>PVKA01007601.1:25644-38499 GCA_004027165.1 Ctenomys sociabilis | reverse complement strand
AAGTGCACAGGGACCACGCTTTGATCCCTGGCAGCACATACTGCACCAGCCCTGTCCCTAGGGTGGGCTGAGGTAGCCACAAAAAAAAAAAAAAAAGTTTAGAAATTAGAGTAAAAGGTGACTGGCTTTTTGAGACTTCCAACATTTGACTTAACATTTTAAAGTATATCCCTCTAAATATTGTAAGTGTTAAATCTTGTACTAAAGTTCTGATGATGCTTTCAATAGTAGCCCAGAATGACAGTATAATACTGCATTTTCATTAGAAGGGAATTGAGTGATTTTGGAGGAGTCAAGTAATATGCGTTGGGATTAGTGCTATAGCTCAGTGGTAGAGCACTTACTTAGCATACATGAAGCTCTGAGTTCGATACCTGGTACCACATACACAAAGACACACACATGCACATGTGCATGCACACACATGCTTTCTTTATAAAAATTTTAAGTACTATATGTATATAAACTTATTAAAACCTGAAATAGAGAAGAATGTAGACTTAGGCAGCCTGACTGTCCTCCTACCCATGTACTTCCCACTCTCATCATCCTTTTCTCTTTACCAACTATGGATATTTTGAGATCACCCTTCCAGTTCTTTGAGCTGTCATCACTCCTCTGCCCTTTTGAAATCTAACAAGGAAAAATTACTCTTAGTTAAATATATTGTATAACAGCTAATAGTAATTAATATTTGGTCAACTCATATCGTTGTTTTTTTTTTTCTTTTTTCTTTTAATTTTGTGTATTTGGTAAAGAGTCTTACTACGCAGCTTGGACTCATAGTGATTGTCCTGTTTCATGCTCTCCAGCACTGGGATTACAGGCATGTGCCACTACTCACAGTTTAGTGGCTGGCTCAGCAAACCCAGATCCTTCCTCTTGCCTAGGCAGGTGCTTAGACTGCTGAGCTATCTCTATGGCCCTCATTGCACTTTTTAAAAAAACATTTATACGTGATTCTTTTCCATAATCAATGTGTTCAGTGAACATGTCACTGTGAGGTTTTTTCTTTTTTCTTCTCTTAAGCATTGGCCATAAGACAGTAAAATGGCAGTGTGTTAGGTTCCTCAAGCCCTGACCTCTAATCTTGGGCTAGTTGAGTAATTATACCTTGAGTGAATCATTTTAGGTCTTTTAGCAGGTGTAAAATTAAGTTCAGCCTATCTTACAACCATATCTTTGATCTGGAGATAGTTGACATTTTAAAAAGATAGAGACTCTTAGTTATTTTATCACTGCTCTTAGAGGATGATCACCACTTGGTTAATTTGGAAGCCATGGTTAGGAATTAAAATCTCTGCTTGTAGTTGTTTTCATACAGAAAATATGCTCTCTTTAATATTAAATAGTCTCCTTTTTAAGTTCCTCAATTCACTACTTTTTCGTGTGTGTGTGTGTGTGTGTGTGTATTTCATAAACTATTCTAGTGGCAGGGGGAATAATGTCCAAATATACTTCAAAAAATGTTTTTTAATCTTTTAAAATTTATTTTGTACAGAGTATCACTATGCAGCTAGAACTCTAGTGATCCTCGCCAGTGCCTAGGGCACAGTGCCTGGGATTGTGGGGCCAGCACATCATGCAGTACCTACCAGGGATCAAACCCCAGGTCCTTGCGCTTGCCAGGCAGGTGCTTAGACCACTGAGCCATCTCCCCAGCCCCACCAAACATACTGCTTAAGATAAATTGTTGTGTATTTCTATAGTATAACAAAATTAATCTCACATGTTAATATTGTATCTTGAAGTTTTATAGTTTTATCTGCATTTCATGAAAGTCCAAAGTCCTATCCACTTATTTTCAGTGTGGAATTGTGAGTTATCTTTTGTGTTTTGCTGTTTTGTTTTGGTTTATTTGGAAGTTTTTTTAATGAAAAGTTAATAACAACAACTAAAAATCCAAAAATACCTTGTATTAGAGGTTTTTTATTGCCACATGGAAAGGTTCCCAAGGCATTGTCTCTTACCTAGGTTTTATACAATTCAAAGGCACTCACCCTGTTTTCATTAGCTAGGCTTGTTGCTTTTATTCTTCATGCCCAGAGAGGCTATTTGTTGTAATAACCAGTAATTTCTAAAGAGTACATTAGGTCATGTTGCTCTTCTCTTGAAAACTTTCCAAGGCTTCTTCCCTCATTCAAAAAAGTAAAAGATTTTTGTAGCATTTGTAATATCTTATATCTATTCCCCCATCTCACTCCACTCCTGCCTCCTAATTGGAAAACTTTCTACTGCTCATTCATGGCAACCACTTTGATGTGCCTTGAAAGTACCACGCATGCCTGGGCTTTACTTGCCTTTTGAGATATTCTTTCCCCTTGCTTCGATACACACATGGTGTGGTCCCTTTCACGTTCCTTCCTTACTGTTATCAGAGAAGCTTCTGATGACTTGCCTATAAAGTGAAATAAAACATACCACTTTCCCAGGCTTTTTAATTTACCCTCTTTCCTACCTTTTCTTCCCCCCTATAATGCTTGTCAGTACTTGATTCAGATTGGCTAAGCTTAGGGAAGCATAATAGGAGCCCTATTCTAGTGAGGGCTCTGCTGCAGGAGATACTGGGTCCTTCCTGTTTCCTTGACCAGTGTTATAGTGTGATTCCTGCTTCAGCACTGAAGAACTGTCCCATATTTCACAGTAGCAATGCTTGTTTTGATTTTTTTTAATTTTGGGGGGAGAAATGCCTGAATAATATTCCACTTGCAGCTGATACCTTTTAAATCTTTGTTAATAAGTTGTGGGCATTAGTACCCTATTCAGTGCATATGTCTACTCAAGTGAACAATCCTAAATAATCAATGGTTTAGAGATTTGACTCTTAATGTCTTATATTCATGCTCTAATTTTATCTCTGTCCTTTTCCTCAATTAGAAATGTTTAAATTATGCTTTTACTTATATTTATTATTGACTGAATAGTCACATAATTAAAGAGAGTAACATGTTTGAAGCACTTAAATTTATGACTTGGGCCAGCATAATACACACCAGTTATATTTTCTTCTGTGTTTTCTGAATTTTATTGCAGTTCACTGTGTTTGATTGTTTGTTTTGTTCCCAGTCCTTACCCACTTCTCCCCTTTCATTTATGTTTGTACGTAAATGAAAGTTAAAGTGCTGTAGAATTCTTCCCATTCTCCCTCTTTTCAGTTAGGTCTCTATATTCTCCTTTGGATTGATAATACTTTCATTAGATGAGCCCTAATTCATAGAAATAAAATATTCTATACTGTTGAATAAATGAAAGTTTTATCTGTAAAGTTCTTTATTTTTCAGCCAGATTTTCTTTTTGATACTAGGGATTGAACTCAGGAACTTGCACTTGCCAGGCAGGTTTTTAAACCCCTGAGCTATCTTCCTAGTCTAAAATTTTCAATGCCTAATATCTGCAAATAGATATATTTTGATTCTTCTGACAAACCTGATAAGCCTCAGCTAATAGAGGCTAGTCCTGTGGTGGATATTTTATATTTGTTAAATAAATTCTTTGTTAACAAATCCTTTTCTCTTTTTGAGGGAAATATATATATATATCTTGCTAAATTATCACTGGCAATGGTAAAAGGAATTTGGTGAAAGGATGTGTAATTCAGAATGACACAATAAATTTAGTCTTTTGAGTCAGATAGATTTTTATTTGAACCCTGGCTTAGTAGGTTTTTTTGTTTGTTTTTTTTGGCAGAACTAGGGATTGAACTCAGGATTTACCAGGGAAGCGCTTATTCCACTGAGCCATCTCCTCTGCCCAGTGTTTTTTGTTTTTAAGCTGATATAAACTTAACATCTAAAGCTTCCTTTCAGGGCCAGCAAGATAGCTCAGCAGAGTAAGTGCAGGGACAGGGTTTGATTCCCCCCGGCCCAGCCATCGGGCACCCTGAGCTGGTCACTGAGACCAGGCATGGTGGTGCATGTGTGCAATCCCAGTGCTGGGAAGGCTGAAAACAGGAGGATCACTATGAGTCAGGGCTGCATAGTGAGACCCTGTACCAAATACATAAAAAATAATTATAATTAAAAAATAAAGCTTCCTTTCCTTACAAGTGGGATTTAAATGGTGCTGTTGCACCAACTTCCTTTTGATGAATGCATGGGAATATTTTTAAAAGTAGCTCTTTGTCTTTTGTAGTTTGAAGTATAAATGATCAAATGTACATGTTATCTTTTTTTTTTTTTTTTTTTTTTTTGGTTGTTACAGGGTCGTACTATGCAGCTCATACTCATAGTGATCCTTCTGTTTTTTGGCCTCCCCAGGTCTGTCATTACAGGCATAGGCCACAAGGCCTGGACTCTCGTTGGCTCAGCCCACCCTAGGGGCAGGGCCAGCAAGGCATGTGGTGGTGGGGATCAAACCACAGGCCCTGCGCTTGCCTGAGCAGTTGCTTTAGTCTGCTGCTGAGCTTACATGTTATCTTTGAACCCCTTTCTCTTAGGCCCCTCATTTGCAGAGCTTGGCCTGCAGAATCTTTGTAACCTTTGTTTTCTCTTTGCTGCCATATTATTAGATCTTGCTTATTCATTACATTATAATGTAGCTTGGATTCACTGTTTCTGGGTTTTCCCTTGGCCTTAGGTTTGGGAATGATGATATGGAGCAATGAGTTTCAATTCCGGTTTCTTGTCCTGTTCTTGAGTAGTAAGTTCTGTGCATAAAATTTTTTCAAAAGCTGTTTGATTCTAAGAGGAGTTGGAGTATTGCCGTGCCGGCCCCGCCTTCGGGTGCACTGAGCCGGCGATGCAATCCGGGCGCAGTGGCGCGCGCCTGTAATCCCAGCACATGGGAG
Source organism: Ctenomys sociabilis (assembly GCA_004027165.1). NCBI lineage: Eukaryota > Metazoa > Chordata > Mammalia > Rodentia > Ctenomyidae > Ctenomys > Ctenomys sociabilis. The sequence continues at coordinate 33,713 of PVKA01007601.1, read as the reverse complement.
GCAAAAAGCAGGAAGATCGCTATGAATGTGGACTGCATTCATAGTGAGACCCTGCACCAAAAAAATAGAAAAAGACAAAATTACTACATTTATATACTTAATGGCAGTTTTTTACCAATAGTATGCATCAAAATTCCTTGTGAAACTAAAATTCACATACTTGGGCACCATTCTAGATCTCTGAATCAGTATCTCCAGCGCAAGGCCTGAGTATTAATCCTGCCAGATGGAGCATTTTATAAGCTGCAAGGCAGATCATTCAAAGCCATGATGATCTAGAACAGTGATGGCGAACCTTTTAGAGCATTCAGTGATACAAAGAGCCTGCCACTACACGTGTGCCATAGGTTTGTCATCACTGATCTAGAGTAACCTTTTTCTTCTTCTCTTTCCATGATCTCTGTAATCTTCTATCTTCCAAAGTCTACCTCAAAAAGATACACCTTCAGCATGGACTTTCCTTTGTGCTCTTAGTTAGAAATCACATTTCTTTAAACTCTATTTATATACTTCTTTTTTTTTTTTTAGTGGTTCCTAATCTTTATCTCTAGATATGTTCTAGTAATCTTTAAGCTTCTTGATGACAGGTTCTGTTTTCTGATATATCCAACATTCTGATATGTATCGTACATGCCCCCCTCCCCTCTCCTAGCCCACCACCCCTTCTGCATTTGGGAAAGCTGATTTTTATTTTCATAATGCTTAGTGAAGTACATAAAAATGCTGGTGGTATATAAACTTGTTAAATAAAATGTTAGATTTCTACATTTGGCTTTTGACAAACTGTTTCTCATTTGTAACTTGTGTAAACTTGTGTTTTTGTGATAAACATAATACTTAGAGATGTCAAGCTAGCTTTTCAGAGAAACGTTTGTCAGACTTACCAATTATTGGAGACAGTTTTCCATTGGTCTTGTATGTTATGCATGTCTTATAAGCAGAGGTACAAACTGATTGCCTTTTGTTTGGACTGTTTTTCCAGGATATTAATATATAGTGAGTAACTTTAGAAGATAGTTTGTTTCTGTAGCTGAAAAAGCAAATTTGCTTACTGTCTAGTATAATTAAATTATAGATAACATATTTATTCTCTGTAGAACATTTATTTAATGTTTATTAAGAGTAACATCACCTTCCAGAGGAAAGAATGGACATGCTTATGCCCATTATTAAGATTTGGCTTCCTTTCCTATAACACATTCATTGCATGCATGTAAAGTTGTCTCCTTGCCATTCTTAGGAATTGAGTCTCTGAGATATGACTTACATACTAAAAGTCTATTTCCATGAGTAATATATCATTTTTAACACCCATGAAACTGGTAGACTAACTTGTTAGTCTACCAGATCAGTAAATTCCCAGACCCTTCACATTTCCTGATGTTAATAGAAATATTATTCTTTTCAGAACTGCAAAAGAGACCCTTCTATGTCTTACTAAATCTGAAGGAAGCTAGAATTTAGACCTTTTATGCATGTACATTATGTTTTTGTATTGTTTTTTACAAAAATAAATGTTTTCAAGTTAAAGAATTGTCTTTCTGAGATTTTTCTTTTAATAAAACAGAACATTGCCCTTCTTTAGAGTATCATTCATTCTTTTGTATTTGCTCTCTGCCTGTGCTTCCAGCAGAGTGCTCACTTTTATGTTTATATATTTGTTACTTTTTCACATGAATAGGATTCCTATCTTTAAATAAAAAATTATGAAACTACTGAACTATACATGTCTTCCAGGGTATTTGTATTTCTCCCTGATATTACCTGTATGTGCCCATCTTTCAGCAGTCAGCCTAAGTCCCAAGGCAGTAATTTTTTTTTAATTCAGCATGTACTTGAATGCTATATTCAACCTGCTTTTATATGGTTTCTCTTTTAATTCTCACATATGTTATGTATATAATTTTGTATATAAAAATGGCCAAAATGCCTTAGAACAATTAGAGAGTAATTCTAGGTAGCACTCCATCTAAAACCTCTCTAATTATTCATTACTTACCTTGTGTTCTAAATATAACAGTTTGCTAATAAGTCTTTCTTGAAAAATAATTACCTTTTCAGGGTGAGCCAGATAGCTCAGCAGACTAAATTGCCTGCTTAGGAAGACACAGTGATTGGGGTTTGATCCGTGGTGTGCCATGTTAGCCCCGCCCCTAGGGTGCACTGAGGCCTGACTTGAGACTGGGTGTGGTGGACTGAGCTTATAATCCCAGCACTTGAGAGGCTGAAAGCAGGAGGATCACTACGAATCCCACCTGTGCAGTAGACCCTATAGACCCTGTACTTAAAATAATTTTTTTAAAAAAAGAAAGAATTGCCTTTTCCTTCAAATACCATCTTGTCCTTCTAGGTGCACTATTTTTCTCTTCCTCCTTCTCCTCCACCTCTTCTAATACATGTTTGCACTACATAATGATTACATCTATTGTGGGATTATGGAACATGCACATAACAGTTTTTTAATTCCTTTTCCTTCACCTCTTGGTCCCCAAAGATTGCTCTTTCCTTTGGTTTATATCTTGACTGCCTATTCCTTCCACTCTCCTTAATCTTTTTTAATTCGCTATCTAGTTTGGCCCTTGTTGCTACCTGTGTGCTTTCTCTCATATCTTTATAAAGCCTTCTCTTGAGCTCTAAGCTCTTTTTTAATGGTTGTGGGTTACATGGATTCATATCTAAAGCAGCTGATATCATATCCATAAAGGAAAAAGAACATGTTCTTCCTCTCTTTGTCCTAGTAAGTAGCAGTCCTTGTCCAGTTGTTTAAACTACAGTTTATGATGATAGCTTTCAGTCAATGATATGATATTCAGGCCTTTCAGAAAGTTGAGTTTATGAATGCTTTTCATAGCAAGAAAAGCCACATGCCCAGGGGACAAGAATGAATCAGTAAGATGATGCTGGACAGACTTAGAGAATATGGACTTTTGTTCAGTTATTTTAGAGAGGGTTTCAGGAAGTAATGAAGATTTGCCTTGGAATAGATGTTATCAAGAAGTGGTAATTCTGCCATTGGCTATCTTAGTAAATCTTCCCTGCAAGTGATAAAAATAAACCAGAATTGCTGAAGAAGCACCATTATTTGAGTTTGCTGGGGTTTCTTTGTGGTTTGTACAGAGTCCTGGCTTTTTCCCATCAGAATTTATGTCATGTTGGTTTTCCTCACCTCCTTTATGGTTGCAAGACCTTATCTGATGTTGCTAAGTTGCAAGATTCTGTGTGATAGAGTAATACCACCTGATAGCTATGAGGGCTGCTTTTTCTCACTTATTTGGGGTAGAACATTAGGTAGCATTGGATAGTAGTAAGAAGGTAGAAGAATGTTTTATGGTGTGTAAGAGACAATCAAAATAATATAGTAAATATATAAAATATAAAAATTTATTACAGTAAAAGGCACATTGCCAAGCTGGCGAAATAGCTCCGTGGGTAAGTGCCTGCTTAGGCAAGTACAGGGAGCAGGGTTCCATCCCCAGCACTACTTGCCTTGCCAGCCCTTCCCGTGAACGTGCTGAGTGCTAGGGAGGCTGAAAACAGAATGATCACTGTGTCTGAGATATGTAACAGGACCCTGTACTAAGCACATTAAAAAAAAAAGTACATTGCCATTAATCTCTTTCAAATTACTTGCTCTTTGGTTTGGACACACTAATTCCATGGTTCTTGTCAGTTTGTGAGGCAGTTTTAGAAATACCCATTCATGACTATCTTTATGAGATGTGCTAAAAAATCTGGTGATTGCTATTACTGACTGCTACACAAAAGCAAGCTGATAAAAACATTAGGTTATGTCCTTGTTCACCTTATTCACTGCACTTGACACTGTAATTTTTGGCTCTTCACCAACATCTAAGTGACTGAAAGGTAAACATTTTGAGTCTATACAAGATATTAGGGCAGCAGTGATAGTACAACTGCTGATATCCACAAAAAGATGAACCTCCAGAAATGCTTCAGAAAGTGCCAAGAATGATGGGCCAAGTGTGTTTCAAGTAAGGGGAAGTGTTTTGAAGGGGATTAATAGCAATGCATCTTTTCATTTAATTTTAATATACAAAACTTAGTTCTCTTTCCCATCTTGCAAGATGGCTGGTGAAAAAACTGAGAAACCAGACACTAAAGAGAAGAAACCTGAAGCCAAGAAGGCTGCTGCCAATGGTACTGGTAAAAAGGGTAAGGTGAAGGTAAAAAAGTCTAAGAAGAGGGAGCCCCACTGCACCCGAAATCCTGTCCTGGTTAGAGGAACTAATAGATACTCCTGATCTGCTATGTATTCCAGAAAAGCTTTGTATAAGAGAAAGTACACAGCTGCTAAATCAAAGGTTGAGAAGAAAGAGGAGAAAGTTCTTGCTACCATCACAAAACCAGTTGATGGGCACAAGAGTGGAGGTACCTGGGTGGTTAAACTTTGAAAAGTGCCTAGGTACTACCTTACTGAAGATGTGCCCCAAAAGCTCGTAAGCCACTGCAAGAAACCCTTCAGTCAGCATGGCATGTGAGGAAACTGAGCTACCGTCGCTCCTGGAACCATCCTGATCATCCTCACTGGGTGTCACAGAGGCAAGAAAGTGCCTTCCTGAGGTAGTTGGCCAGGGGCTTGCTATTTGTGACCGGGCCTCAGCCTTAATCATGTTCCTCTGAACAGCACACCTGAAATTTGTCATTGCCACTTTTACAAAAATCAAAATCAGCAAAATGAAAATCCCCAAACACCTCACTGATGCTTGCTTCAAGAAGAAGCTACAGAAACTCAGACACCAGAAGGGCACGATCTTTGACACAGAGAAAGAGAAATAGTCGATTTCAGAGCAGCACAAGGTGGATCAGAAAGCAGGGGGCTCACAGATTTTATCAAAAAGCAAAACTATTCCTCAGTTCTGGAGCTACCTACGATCCATTTTTGCTCTGACAAATAGAATTTGTCCTCATAATTCGGTGTTCTAAATTTCTTACTAAGAACCTAATTAAGTAACTGATACATTAAAAACTAATAGTAATTTTAATATAAACATTCACTGTACTTTCTGATCATAACACATGAGAATAAAGTATTTCCATGCTGTGAGGAAGAAGCAGTGAAGAAACATTCTACTGGGAATATGTTAGTGTGGTCTAATTTTAAATTGAAATAGAAATCTAGTTCATTTATTTGCTACCTAAGGAAGAGAGACTACAAATTGGATTGGATATTAATGGTATATGGGATCTTTTAAAGCTAAATGTTTAAGTACTTAAAAGATTCATGATCTCAGAACTTCTGTATTTTACAGTCAAAAAATAGGCAATAATAATAGCTCCTTCAGGAGTTGGTGATACCTGGCACTTCATAAGCATTCAGTGAATGATAGCTACTGTTGTTTTCTTCTGTTAACTATGCAACTTTGGGCAAATCACAAACTAGTTGGAGTCTTAGTTCTAATACCACTGTACAGGACTGGCATAAGGATTAAAAGATGCACAAAGTATTTTAGAAATACATAGCATCATAGTAAATAAGGTAAACACTAAACCAATTGTTTGTCTTACCTTGATAGGTGTAAATGACTGTGGTTGGGTTATGGTATTTTGGGACCAAATTCTGTAGGATCTTGAGTACAGTGCATTTAGAATTTTAGATGTTGAAAATGGGCTTTAGTGTTGAATGATAATAAAAGTGGTGGTGTAGGAAACTTGGAAGAGCACCTAAAGGCTTAAAGATCTAGGAAGATCGTTTAAGGTAATTACTGGTGATCTAGATTATTGAAATCACAGTAGACATGAAAAATCTGGGGCATTTTTAAACAATTCCTGCTGATCTAAGTTGGATGTGAGGGATGTAGAAATAAAGATTTCTTGTAATTCAATTTTGGGAATGGATTGATTAACTTTGCTTACATATAAGTGGTCAATATATTTCAAGAGATGTGGTAATATACTGTATAAGATGAACAGATACTTTTAATTTTAGGTATTTATTTGGCATTCCCCACAATAGAAATTTGAAGTAGGATAGAAAAAAAGTTAAAAATAGGTTAAAAAAAAAAAGATAAGAAAATTCAAATTTTATAACTCTAGTTTTAAGACCCAAAAGTGAACAATTTTAAAAATTTCAATTTTCTCATCTTTTTTTAGTCTTTTTCTTATCCTACCTCAGACCCTAATTTGCATGTAATGCGTACAAAGAAAGCTTTTGAGAAAGAGTACAAGTACAGAGATCAGCTATAAAGATTTTGCTTTTAAGATAAAAATATGTAAGAAATATAAAAATATGTTAGAAATATCAAAAACTGCTATTAGAGATGTGAAATTACTTTGAAATACATCAAAAAATGACAGAAAGATGAATGGATATTTGATTTAAAAAGCAAAATGTTAATTGATTGTAGAACCAGTTACTGGGCACCTGGAAATTCACTGTAAAATTTTGGTCACATGGGTATTCACTGTAAAATTCTTCCACTATTTACTTGTTTGAAATTTTAATAAAATGTTGGAGGAAGAGATAGTGATGTGAACTGTGCTAAAGCTACATCCAGGTGATTTATTCCCCACCTGATCAGAGACTTTTGTTTTTTCTGTAGGAACTTTCCGCTGTACATTTTGCCACACAGAGGTAGAAGAGGATGAATCAGCAATGCCTAAAAAAGATGCACGCACACTTTTGGCAAGGTTTAACGAACAAATTGAGCCCATTTATGCATTGCTTCGGGAGACAGAGGATGTGAACTTGGCCTATGAAATACTTGAGCCAGAACCTACAGAAATCTCAGCCCTGAAACAGAGGTAGGTAGAGCCCTGTGCCCTTCCCAAGAATCTTTTTAAACTTGCACTGGTTTTAGCTTTGCAAAGTGAGTAATTTACCAGAAGGCTGAAGACTATTAGGTTACATAGGTTCACAGTTCTACCATAACTATCTTTTTAACATGTGCCTGTGATGAGATTTGCAGAATAGTGTGTGGCATTAGAAATCTTTATGTAGTCAGATTTTACTTCACCTTCTCACTCAGTTTGGGTCTGCAGCAACTGGACCAATTATTCACTAATTCCAAATTGTACCTCTTACGTTTTCTTAGTCAACTTTTGAAGGCTGAAATTCTTTCAGGAGTACAGGAATTTCTTTGTTTGTTGAAATATTTAACCACAAGTTTCTTGCTGTTCTTAGTTTTGAATGTAACTTTCTTGAAAGTAAAGTGTGTTTCCTGTAGGTTAATACTTCTGACAAGAGGCTCCCTATTTTTTTAATGTGCACTAGTTTTGGAATTGAAAAGGCAGGAAGCTGGGTGTGGTGGCACATGCCTGTAATCCCAGCACTCAGGAGTCTGAGGCAGAAGGATCATTGTGAGTTGGAGAGCAGTCATAGCAACTGGTAATATTCCATTTTTGTAAAACATAAATGACTATAGTAAGATAGTGTTCTCATACTCTACTCTCTCCTTCTCTATGCCAGAATACATTGATATATATACTTTTTTAGACTTCAGCTCCAGTTGTATTCTTAATATTTTATTTTCTCTGGTACTAATGTTACAAAATAGTGAGTCCTGAGCAAATTGAGTATCTTTTGGGTGGTTGAAAATAATTCAGTCTGCCCGGGAGATGGCTCAGTAGAATAAGTGCTTGCCTGGCAAGTGCAAGGGCCTGAGTTCAATCCCTGGTTCCACCAAAAAAAAAAAAAAGCAAAAAAAAAGGGCTGGGGAGATGGCTCGGTGGAATAAGTGCTTCCCTGGCAAGCACAAGGCCCAGAATTCAATTCCCGGTTCCACAAAAAAAAAAAAATAATAATAATAATAATTCAGTCATACAGAAAGTTTTGTATCTGGAGCCGGGCGTGGTGGCGCATGCCTGTAATCCCAGCACTAGGGAGGCTGAGGCAGGAGGATTGTTGTGAGTTCAAGACCCGCCTGAGCTACAAAGTGAGCTTAGGGCCAGCCTGAACTGCACAGTGAGACCCTGTCTCAAAAAGACAAAAAAAAAAAAAAAAAGTTTTGTATCTGTCAGTTATTGTGAATTTTCTAGATTAGAAAATTCATATAGAAGGGTTTTTTTTGCTGTGATAACAGAAAATCCAACTAGAAGTAGACTAACCACTG
>PVKA01007601.1:0-25544 GCA_004027165.1 Ctenomys sociabilis | reverse complement strand
TAACATTGTATACTCTGCCACTCTCATCCTATTGGTTGTTCTCTTAGGACTATGAGAGAGCTAGCCTAAGGTATCTATGTCTTTCTAGGGTATCACATACAAATGCCCTATGAAAATGTCCAAATGCAAAATGCTTCCTTGTGTTTAATTTTAAGACTAAAGATAGCTTTCCTGGAGCACTCCCTTCATCTTGTCTTAGCTCAGATGTCTCATTAGCTAGAATTACATTTTTGTCTATTCATGAGCCAGCATCTTTTAGAGGAAGTGAGATATGTGATTGCTGCTTAGACTAGGTAAGTTCCTCCTAGGAAGGTGTTAAGAGTTCTTTGAAGCAACTAGCCACCAGTATTTGAGGCAAGATTGGGCATGTTCAGCGTTGTATGGCTGTAGACTAACCACCATTATTTGAGTAAAACTAGTAAGCAAAGATGGGGAGAAGTAACAGTTGTTAGGGAACCACTATGTCTATATTCTAGGTAGCCTTAACTTTTAATCTGTAGTTGTAACCTAGAAGATTGTGAGGAAAGTTTATTTTAAAAAAATATTAGGTTTTTTAAGCCTATAGGTACTTCATGTTGAAATGGTGTTCCAACATTCTCTAATTGCTTTCTATATAGTATAATACTATCTAAATTATTTTAACGTTTCTTCTACCTATAGTTATTTGTTTTGTTTACCAGGATGCTTCTAACTACTATAGCATTCGGTTCCCACCACCAATGGTATCCTGCCTCTAATATTCCACATTTACCACAGACCACTCCCACTTTAACCCAGGATCTTTAGTTAGATGACCCGTACTTAATGGCTGAGAGGATCATAATGTACAGCAACACCAGAAGCCCCATAGCAGCTTGTTTTATCAAGTCATCCTCTAATTAGGAATGATGGTGACTTCAGGCATGAAAAGAATCTGAAGTAGAGTAAACAAACTGATTGACAGTTCATCTTTTTTGGTCACCAAAAAAGAAGGCAAGTGGAGATAGGCAAGAAAGATAGTGGGGTTCTTGGAACTCTTGCCAGAACCAAGGTACTGTCATCTCCACACGGTCAAAGAAAAAATCACAAGATTAGAGGAGTGAGATTAGAGACACTAAGATGGTACCACCAAGCATCTGACAAGCTCCATGTCTGGATAGAACATCCTGTGATGTTGATTTGGGCATCATTACTAAAAGATCATAAATTTTTATAATAACCCATCTTGTCCAAAGGATGTAAAAATCCATCCTGTCTCAAATAACAAGAAAAGAATTATCAGAAAGGTGGAATGAGAGATTCTGTTTTGGTTTGCTTGTTTTGTTTTCTTTTTAGTACCTTGTTAGTTTGATTGCTGATCTATAAGCGGTTAAATTCAAAGGTCCTTATATCAGGAACTAGAGGCTGCCTCTGTAGTATTGTCAGTGGACCTAAGTCAAGAGCTGATGGAGAGTTCAAGCCTGTCAGTAAGTAAACTTAGTAATGATATTCATAGGTTACCTTCCTTTCCATCATCTCCTAGCACTCATGTTAAAAATATTTTAAAATTTAGTTTCCAAGGCTAGGGCTATAGCCCAGTGGTAGGCCCTGAGTTTAGTCTTGAGCACCAAAGAAAAAGTTTTGAAATAGTATTCCTCTCTTACCTGTAAGTCGTATCTTTAGATTTCTGAAATTTAAAATGAATTGTCATTTATGTCGTCTTCAGTGGAAATGTGTACATTTTCTCTTTCCATAGAGATATTTACGTGAAAAGTGGAATGACGTTAGGTGTCTCACACGTAGTTTTTCTTTAGGTTACATTGACTGGTGATTTAGCATTGTGACTATAGTGGAGATAGAAATAAAATTTGTGGAGTCAGCTCTACAAAAGCATCTTCTTCAAAACACATTGATAGATAGTGGGAGCAAGGAAACAAATGGGGAGGAGGCAAAAGAAGTGATGGGGACATGGAGCAGATAGAATGGGTCCCAGAAAGAAAAGCTTGTGATGAACAGTGGTGCACAAAATAGCTCTGGGTTCAGCTTGAATCACAATGAAAACTGCAGATGCAGTGCTAGAGGGCAGGGATTGAATGACTAGATACCAATTTGACTGCAGAAAGCACAGACCTGTATATTTCCGGAGGTAGGGCAGGAGGAATGAGATGAACCCAAGATTATCTTCAGAGGATGAACACAGTGTTGTAAGGAGCGATGTAATGGGCCAGTTAGATAAAGATACATGGATGGAGAAGCCTAAGCACTAATTGAAAGCCCAAGTGTATATGAAGTGTGTCTAAAAGAAGTAAAGAATAGTGGGCTAAACAGAATAAACAAAGGATTAAAATGAAAGAAAAATGGTTAATAGTTTATGGGAAGACAAGTGAAGTGTTGGTTAGATTAAAAACAAGACAGTCACCTCATAGGAGACTGTTGTATTTGTGGAAAAGATCTAGAGAAATAGATCATGAAGAGAAAGATCATGAGAAATCATGGAGAACTGTGAAACCAAGAGTTAGTAGTTGCTGAAAAAAATACAGCAAAAGGTTAGAGTGAGCAGGAGTCCGAGAAACACGAAGATGGTTTATGGGGTAACTCATAGCTCTAGACAGAGTGGGAGGAAAAGTTGTGCATAGAATTTGATCCAGAAAGCCTGAGTAGCAGTCAAATTTGAAGTAGATTGAGTGTGAAAGAAACAAAGAATAGCAGAAAGTTGGAAAATATGTCTTTAATTCATAAATGAGGGAAACCAAGAGACTAGATGCACACAGAACAGGTCTGTCATATGCAAACAGGCAAAGATGGTCATGGGAAGGAAGAGAAAAGAGCGAAGTATAGTAGATTAAGAAACAGATCATACTCCCTGTGGGGTAGAAATAGAGCATCAGTGTAGATGTAGAAGTAAAACATAAAACTTGTTAGGAAAAGAGGCTGATGTGTAGAGAGAGATGTCTCACTTGAATGGAAAGAGGTCTGGCACTACCTTGGATTATTCTGGGCTGAGTTGAGGGTATATTTTTAAAAATACAATATATTTTTTATTTGGTTCATTTTTATTTTTTAAAGTAAATCCTCAAATTAGTAGGGCAGTTTTTGTTTGGCTTTTGCCTCTTTTAGTGTTCCCTTACATAGGTTTATTCAAACATTTCAAATCTGTAAAAATGCAATTGTAGCTGGGCATATGGTACACTCCTGTAATCCCAACAGAGTGCTGGGAGGCTTATGCAGTAGGATCACAAGTAGAAGCCTATAACCTAATGACTTAATGAGACTCTATCTGTCTGGGGCTTTAGCTCAGCATGACAGTCCAGACTTTAATCCCCAGTACTGTGAAAAACCGAACAGCTTTATGTACACTGCAGCATTCACCATTTGAGAAATTTAATAGTAAATACAATATTTTGTTCTAAGCCATGCAGCTTTCACTCTGAGTTACTGAAGATATTTCTCAGGATTATTAATGTATACTGCTGTTGATAGTATTTATTGGTTTTTTTTTTGTTGTTGTTGTTGTTGTTTTTTCGAAACTGGAGATTGAACTCAGGCCCTTGTGCTTGCCAGGGAAGTGCTTATTCCACTGAGCCATCTCCCTGGCCCACTAGTATTTATTTATAATACTTCAGTAATTATCTCTCTGGCCATCCTTTTCCCCACCAAGTGTTAATTTTTCTTCTTCCTGTATTCCTCTAATCTTGTAATACAGCAAGGACAGAGCAGCCGCTACTACTGGAGCTACTGGCCAAGCAGGAGGTCACCATCGGGAAGCATGGGCCACCAGAGGGCCCTCGTATGAGGACTTATACACGCAGAATGTTGTCATTAATATGGATGACCAGGAAGATGTTCATCGTGCCTCAGTAGAGGGGAAATCTGCCAAGGAGAGACCCATTTGGCTGAGGGAGAGCACTGTTCAAGGGGCTTATAGTTCTGAAGAGATGAAAGAAGGTGAGATAGAAGTCAGCAAAATGGATATTTGTTTAGACCAGTAGAAAATGAACTTAATTTAGTGGGACACTACTTAGGCAGTGATTAGTTTTATTGACTATTCATTGTGCCTATTTTACGAAAACAATCAGGAAGAATATCAGGAAGAAAGGAATTGAGTTATGAGCATTAAAACTAGTATATTTATATTGATTTTTGTTGTAGTCAAAATAATACCTTTTAAAATCTTTGTTTTAGAGTTGCCCTGTCATTATCTATTTCTTGGAAAGTGCTTTTGTGTTCAAGATGGTCAAGTTTGTCTCGTTGATCTTCTGTTGCCTTTATTGATATGCTTTTTATTTTTCTGAATTGGAAGTCATAAGTATATACTAACTGAAAATTCTTGATGTCCTTCATTCACAAATATCAGGAATTTGTGCTACCTGACATATATAAAATATATCATGTATATAAAAGATTAAGCATTCTCACTGTCCAAGAAGATTGATAGAAAATTTATTCTACATTTAGGAAACCTCTGAGCCAGAATGGTTGAGAATTGCATGATAGTCAGCACAACTTTGGGACCTGCAAGATTTTACGTTTTCAATTTTAGGTAACTGGATTCAAGACTGGGTGGTGATACAGAAAAGGAGAGACTGAGAATAGGTAAAGATTGTTCAGAAATGGGAAAGCAGAAGTGACGAGGAGGCTCTGCTTCGGGTGAGGCTTCCTCAGCCACCCTGCCAGATTAATGTCATTAGAAGCACATTACCTGAATGGGATTATTTAGTGCTAAACACTTATCAGACACTGAAAACCTCTTATTTTTTGGCCTTTCCTCTAACCTCTTTTCCTATTTTTTGTTTAATGTATTCATTTATTTCTTTGAGATAGGGTTTTGCTTTGTAGTTCAGGTTGGCCTTGAACTAACTGATAGAGATTCTGTTTCAGCTTCCTGAATGCTGAGATTATAGGCATGTGCCACTATGCCTGATCCTCTTATTTTTAAAAAATTATTTTTAATATAATGTATGTACTTGAAATTATTCAAGTATCATGGAATTTTAGGTAGTGGTGGTAAAAGTAGGTAATAATCCTAGTGAAATTCTCTTTGATATTTTAATTCCAGCCAGGAAAATGTTTTCCTTGACAGCCATTTTATTAGTTTGTTATAGTTAGTTATTTTGATTCAAGTTATTCTACATTATATAGTAGTTAGGCTGTTTATTAGACTTGTTTCTCCCAACTTGGCTTCTTGCCGTTTTTTAAGCAACCAAGCCTTTTCCTTGGACAAAATTAAATATTGTTAACCTATATTAAACATAGTTAAGCTCAAAGTTTAACATTTTATATTTACAATTCCTAGAATAGTAGAATATGACTTGGATGGACCTTAAATAAATCATTTAGTTAACTCAAGTTTTCTGCATAGGTAGGATACTATGCTGTCAGGTCTAAATTTACAGTGGTACCTTGGTTCACCAAACTGCAATTCATGCAACAAATTCTGTGGCCAGAATCATGGAAAGAATTAAGTTCATGAACCAAAGTACTGTTGTATCTTTGTTAAATTTCATGATATAGAACGGATTCTGGTCGGTCAATGTGTGAAGTGAGTCTTATTTGTCCTATGTGTGGTTTTCCTTAATCTTGAAATAATGTTGATGTCTCTGTGAATTTTCCAGACATCTCTGATGTTTTCATTAATTAATTCTAACTTCTTTTGATTCTGCTTTCCTTACAAGTAGTCCTCTTCCCCTAAACCATATTTACCTACAGTTTATTTTAATTTTTTAAAATGTTGTTTTCCAGATCTCTAGTCATATTGTGCTTTTCTTGAGACCTACAGAGCAGAACAGAACATGCTGTTTGTGCACAGATTAATCTTTAATGATTTTGGTTTTATTTCCAGACACTTTCTGGGGCTTACTTGAAATTTTGTTGCTTTGGTTGTAGAGGCATGTTGAGACACTAATTTTAGAAATGTGTGCAGAGGCCTTTTAGGAATCTTTCCTGCCTTAAATCTGATAGCTGTCTAATATACTTAAGATTATATAGGCAGGTTTCCTTGTACTTGTCTGTATAAAATAGACCTTTAACCTTTCTGTTCACTTATATAGCCTTTATCCTGTTCTGTAATTCTTGCTGGAGCTCAGCCTTTAAGCACCCTGTAACTGCATAGCATCATCAGTGAACTTAAATGTTTTTGCCGTGTACATCTTCTTTATAATTATAACTACTGAATTCAGCTGTTCCTAAAACTAAAGTTTCTGCTTTATCATTCAGATATATTCATTTTTCCCTGTTTTTGTTTTATCTTTTATCTACAAAATGCCTCCCTTTTTCTCCAAACCTCTTCAGATCAGAAACCTATTAATGTAAGCTTATGTACTTTATAAACCGAATTCCTCACTAATTTTATATTCAATCTAAAGTATGATGTTGGCAAGATAAAACTATTTTGTAACATTGTTTTATTAGCAATTACTCCTTTGAGATATGCGTTCCTTGCCTTTTTATTTTTTGTTGAAATACTTCATTGGCAATAGATTTCTGTGGAGAGGAGGTTCTGCTCTTGATGTTTTAAAGTGGCCAAATTTAATTATAACTCTCATTTTGACATTTTATAAATCTCTCTTCTCTGACATCATTTTCTCCCTTACTGCCCAAATTCTTATTTTGGAAATTCAGGTTTCCCAAAATGTCCAGCATTCTATTTGATCCACTTTGATGTGTTAATGAGAAGATGCTTTTACTTTGTGTATTCTTCTGATGTAATGGTAGATGACACTTTCCCAAGTACCAGGTCTATTCTTTTTTTTTTTTTTTTTTTTGGTCCTGTACCAGGGATTGAATGTGGGACCTTGTGCTTGCCAGGCAGGTGCTTATGTGCTGAACTATCTGCCCGGCCCATCAGGTCTATTCTAACCATGTCACACTCACTGTATCTACACAATACTTCCCTGAAGTATGTAGAATACTTTTTTCTCCTTTTATATTGAGAAAATTGAATCAGAGATAATGTAATATGGGCAAAATTACACAGCTAATAAGCAGTAAAATCAAGTTCCAAAAATCACTTCTAATGCTTTTATATATTTTAAATGGCAAATGTTTGATATTATCAGAATGTGGAATATGAATGTCCTTACATTTTTTTTATCTACAGTGTATTTGTCAAGGTGGGTACAAAAATGATAGGAGGTCTGTGATGAGAGAAGAGTTACTTTTGCAATCAGATACTGTTTTACAAAGAGTTTAAAATATGCAAAGTTTGCTTCAGGAAAATAAAACTACCATTTATTCACTCGTGCATTAAATACTCATTGCCTAACAAGTGGCAAGCCTTATCTAGGTCCATGAGTATCCATGAATAAAAAGGATATATATGTTTTGTACATCCTACATTTTTAGAAAGGAGGATGATAAAGACAATAAACATATTTTATTTATTATGTTAGAAAATAAGTGCCTAGGGAGAAAGTAGAGCACTGATAAGGTGACAGTACCAATACCTTGAGGTAGGAGTGTTTTGTACATGTACAAGGAATATCATAAGAGGCCCTTGTGGCTGGAGCAGGAGTAAAGGGGAGAACAAGCAAGGAGAAGGTTGTCAGGAGCGGTTCCTTGTAACACTTTTGCCTTTCACTCCAAGCAAGATGAGCAATGTTTTGATGTTCTATTATGCCACAATATTCTTAGTCCTTCACAAACATTATTTCATAAAGTCCTTAACCAGAATCCTAGGTAGTAGATCCATTTATCATCCTGTTTTAGAGAAAAGTTACTGAACTTTAGAGCTTCAGTAATTTGCTCAAAGTGGTACACTTGGAAAAACAATTTAATAAATTCATGTTTATTCTTGACTGTTATGCTGCTTAACCTTAGTTTGTGAGAAACAGTTTGGATAATAGCCCAAGTAGTGGAATCAGTGATGTCAGTGTTGTTTTATTACATCATTAGGTATTTAAATGTAACAGATGCATTTCAGTATAAAGGATTTTTTTTGTATTTAAGGATTTTGACTCTGGATTTTAACCTTCAGGTGGCATAGATATGGATGCATTTCAGGAGCATGAGGAAGGCCACACAGGGCCTGATGATAATGAAGAGGTCATGCAAGCACTCCTCATTCATGAGAAGAAGACGCCTTCTGCTGCAGCTGGCTCTGTAGGGGCAGCTGCTCCTGTGACTGCCACGAATCCCAGTGACTCGGAAAGCGAGACCAGTGAGTCAGATGAGGAGTCTCCACCCCGGCCAGCAGCTGCTGTAGCTGTGCATCCTCGGGAAGAGGATGAGGAAGATGACGATGAGTTTGAGGAGGTGGCAGATGACCCTACTGTTATGGTGGCTGGCCGCCCATTCTCCTATAGTGAAGTGAGCCAGCGGCCAGAGCTGGTGGCCCAGATGACTCCAGAAGAGAAGGAAGTATACATAGCAATGGGACGACGCATGTTTGAGGACCTCTTTGAATGAGCTTTCTCTGCCTGTTCCTCCTTTCTGTCATGCTCATTTCAAAAAGAAATTCCCTACTTTTGAAGAAAACTGTTTAAGTGACTTTTATGCCCTCTTGATAGAAAGCACCTGTTAATCTTTTGCAAAGAATAATGGTAGAGAAAGTTTGATTTTAATGCCAGAACTTCCCAGAAAGGTAGGTTGGCTGTAGGCATTCCCTTCTCTGCTATTACTACAATATTAATGTTATGGTATTTTTTTATCTGATTTTTTTCTTTCCTTTTTAAGATACCCTTTTGTTCCTTCTGAGATGAATAAGGGAAGTAAATTTCTTTTTGCATACCTATAGAAACCTACTACAATTAGTAACAATTTTTTATACCAAGGATTCAAACAGTTCCTCATATTGTCTGCAAACAAAGCAGCTTGCTGATGGGCAAATCAGTGGTTAGGGGAAAAGAATCCTTAAACTCCATATTTCCCCTAATTAATATTGGGATCAACATGTAAAGGAGGTGAGAACATGTGCAGAAGAGCAGTGGATGTGCCTGAACTTTGTGATTAGTGTGTAAACCAAATTTGTGTCTTCAGAATTGACCAGACTGGTAGATTCTATGGTTTTGCTTAGTGCTGTTTTGGTTTGGATTTTGGATGATACAAAACAAAGTATGCCTACTGTACATTTATAAAGAAATTAAAAGTAAACAGTCAAATGACAAAGAATCCATGTAAAAGGTTGGAAAAAGTGCCTTAGAACTGCCAGTGTCTATTGTGATTTGGAAGTCCTTGAGATAAACCCAAGACTGCTCCACCCCCACTATAGACTTGTTCGTGTTACAAACTGAGGCCATCCCAGCAGAAATCAGCACAGAGACTAATTGATTACCTTCCTGTTTCTCTTTCAACATCTTTTGAAAGCCTTTTTTGGGTCACTCTCTTGATCCCTGTCAGACATGGTAGTTTAGAGTATATCCTGAATATTGTTAAGCATTGTAACCTCAAGGAACGTAGTTTGTTTAGGTTCTGATAAGTAGTGTGATTATTATGAATGCAGAACTTTAAAAATAAAGGACAATTGTATTTCTTATATTTTTCTTGCCTTGTAATTTTTAAGTATTTATCATTTTGTAGTACATGTGTGAAATTCAGATGGTATCTTAAGAGTATCTAAGCCTTGTATGAAGTGTTATTTCATTTTCTTGGGTCTATTAATGACTAAATATTGACAGTAACCATTTTATACTAAATGAAATTTGTTAATGTCTAGCTGTGTAACATCACGGAACATAATTAAAATGTATATTCTTATTAAAACATGTTAAAGACTTATTAGTCATGTTATTTCATATAATAGGTGCAGTTATATATGAACTAAATTTTTTCTGGCAATAAGTTGTTCTAAGAATGAACTTTATGTGTCTGTGTACATGGATCTGTTCAGCTTTTTTTTTTCTTTTCTTTTTTTTCTTTTTTTTCTTTTTTGGCGGAAACGCGGATGAAATTCAGGCCCTTGTGCTTGTCAGGGAAGCACTTATTCCATTGAGCCATCCCCGGCCCCCCAAATCTGTTCAACTTTTAAACATATTTTTTTTCTAAATTTCATAGCCTTAGAAGTTAACTTAGGGCCAGCCAGATAGCTCAGCATACTAGCGTGCCTGCTTACGCAGAGCAGAGTGGCTGCAGTTCGATCCCCAGCGCGCTATGCCGTGTCGGCCCTGTATGAGACAGCAATTGAGAGCTGGCACGGTGGCGCACACGTATTATCGTAGTGCGTGGAAGGCCGAAAACAGAAGGATCACTCTTAGACTGATCTTTATAGTGAGGCCCTATAGACCCTGTAGACCCTGTCCTAAAATATGAAAAAAAAAAAAAAAAAGTTAAATAATATAGTAAGATAAGGGGCCAAGGAGATGGCTCAGTTTAATAAGTGCTTCCCTGGCAAGCGCAAGGGTCTGAGTTCAATCCCTGGTTCTCCCCCCCCCCAAAAAAAAGATAGTAAAATAACTAGGGGTTAATTCTTACAAATAATTAATTTTTAAACTATGTGTTGTTTACTTTTTATGTAGTATAGATAGAGATATAAGTAAAGATACTTATTGCAGCTATGTTTGGAATAGAGGTGTACTCACTAAATATATATTAGGAATTAAATTTCTATAAAATCACATGGCTATTAAATCAATGTATAAACAAGAAAAAATAATCAATTGTTAAATATAGAAGAATTTACTTTTTCTCTGGGAGGGTAGGAGATAAAGGACAAGGCAACATACAGAGTTAACGTGTCCCTATTTTGACTTGTGTGAGAGTGAGCATGTGTGCATGCTTGCACATGGATGTATGTGTTACTGGGGATTGAACCCAGGGTCTTTACATGGAACTACATTCCCAATCCTTATTTTTTTATCTTGTGACTGTCTCACTGAATTCAGCTTGAACTCATGATTCACTTTCCTTAGCCTCCCATAGTACTGAAATTACAGGCATGGACCATTTTCCTCAACTATGTTAACTGCTTTATGTTTGTTGATTGATCTTTTATTCCTATGAGATAGGAATATGTATAAAAAAGTATTAGTGGGAGTTGCAGTCATATGAATGTGTTATAATGGAAAAATATATTTCCTGGAAAAAGAATCAAATGGACATGTAAAGAGTTTTATGTAGAAATTACCTGAATGAGCTGGGAGTGGTGACATATGCTTATCACCCTGGCTGCATAAGAGACTGAGGTAGAGGAGTACAGCTTTGAGACAGCCAAGGCAATACAGAGAAACCGGTTTTACAATATTAAAAAAGTATTCAAGACGTAGCTTACATGGTAGAGTGCCACTGACTCAATTCCCAGTGCTTCTACTAAAAAACAAGAAAAATCACAAAAGCAAGCTCTTTTTAATGTAATGCTACAATTTTTTGGTGTTATCTGTTTCATACTTTGTCCATTAGTGCTGGATTCAACATTTCCTTGGATAAATAAATACCTTTGAACTTATACTCAAAATTAATAATATAATTTTATATCTAAAGTTTTAACCATTACCTTCATGTCTTCATAACATGTCTAATAAAATTCAATAGAATTTGATATTACTTTATTAGACTTATCTCAAGTAATTTGGTAAGGAAAGACAATCAGTGATGGATAAAAAATGGGAGACCTGCAAATTATTCGCTTCTGAAACTTTAATAAGGGCACATTTAGACCCAAAAGTGGTAAAAACATGTAGTTACAATGTCTCTTGACACCGGAACAACTGGAGTTGTCACTCCCCACAGCCCATAGTAAAAGCTGGCTAAGAACTTGATTTCTGTGAATGTGATTGACTAGAATGGTATCCCAGCACTCTGAAGCATAGGAATAACAAGCTTGAGACCAGCCTGGGCAACTTAACAGATTAGTAAGACCTTGTCCCAAAATCAGAATGGCTGGATGTGCATATAACTGTTTGAAGTCCCTGGGTTCAATCTCCATTATCACCCCTACAAAAAAGATCTAAATGAAATTCCTTTATTCTCATGTGGTAGAAACCTTTTCTGGTATCATTTCTTTTGGGGGACTGTTTTCTTCTGGGGATTTTCTGTATATTAGGGAAGGGTCTACAGGTTGTTCTGGGTCTCACTGCTAGATTGGACTCCCAGTGATGCTCCTGTTTACAGCCTCCCAAGAGCTGGGGTTACAGGCTTGCTCCACCACACCCAGTCCCAGTCTCAATCACTCTCTCAGCACGTGCCAGGGGCAGGGCTGGCACAGCAGGCCCAGGGATGGAGCTAACTGTGTTTAATTAATTTATTTATTTTTTATGTTTACACATATGGGTTTGATTTACTTCACTTAAAAGTGTTCTCTAGTTACACCCATTTTCTGATAAAAGACTCAAATTTGTCCTGTTTTATTTATTTATTTTTTAGTTAATCTTGTTGAGAAACAAACAGCAATGAGACAGTTTCAAAAAGGATTAGTAGGACAGTTTCAATAATTAATACATTGCATATTGTTGTCTTCATAGTGGTTATTCACAGTACAAGATGCAGTTTTAAAAGAAACACTTGCCTCTCTGCACTAAAAAATATCATTTGTACATTGCCCAAGTAAGGCAATGAATAAACAGCCCTGATCCTGTGGCCCAAGTGGTCCAGTGTGTTATCTGATGGAAGATTACTTTTGTGTAGCTGCTCTTGAAGTTGAAGCCATGTTCTTATTTTTGAATTCCCCCTTTTTGGTTTTTTGGCTTGTTTCTGCAAATGTCTTAGGGAAAACTAGGCTTAAATGATTAAAAGAAAATATTCAATATGGTGTAGTCTGACAGCACCAGCTAACAGGACACTGCCACGTATGATGCTGTTACCAGATATAATGTTTCCCCATCAGCCTCATTCAATTATGAGTATTGTGCTAGGATCACCAAGATTCCCTTCAGTCCTGATATTTATAGGGGTAAGTGGGAGATGATGCATTTTAAAATTGTGCTAAATAATAACAATCCAACCCCAAGACTTCTGGTTGTGATATAATAATTCAAACCAGGAGAATAATGCTATAATAACTCAAACCAGTGAAGGATATTTTAAATATAAGGGACTAGTGTAGGTGGCAGGCTGGGGTTGAGAATTCAGCAAACTACAGCATAGACAGCAGCTGTTTAGGTTTCTCTTTCCTTGTCTTGCCAAGGTACTTCACTGCTGGTCACCTACATGATTGAGGAAGAAAAAATTGAGTATTTCATAATTCTTTTTTGGTATTATAAAAGATGGACATTGCATGAAAACAAGCTTTGGAAAAGCAAGTTCATTTCCTTCTACCGGCTGTATGGCTAAATTCCCAGCCAGGATCATAAAAGAGTGACACATGTACTTTTGTGTTCTCTTTATTCCCAAAGTTAAAAGAATGACAGGTCCTTGTTTTCTTTTTTCCTTTTTTTAAGTGACTAAGAAATGACAAAAGACAAATACAAAAATGTTTAGAATTTAAAAATTGGCATAATTTTACCTTCTATTTGATTAGGATATCGTTTCTGTCAGAACTAGTTTACCTGTGTTATCTTTAACAGCTGGACTACTATCATATTTAATATCTAACTTTGGGGAAAGTGAGGAAGATTTTTAGGAAAAAAACTGATACTTTGTTAAATTTACTGTCTATTCTGTTGCTCTCTGCTATAAAAGAAGGAAAATAAACTCTGAACAAGATAAGTACAGATACTTTAAAAACTTGTAAAGCTAAAATGAGTTGGGAATGGGGAGAGAATCTTGAAATCTTTCCTTAGAGACCTACAGGAATGAACTAATTCTGGCATGCCCTGAAGGGCAAGAATAAGTTCCCTATCTTCTCTTTAGAAAGGGCTTTGTGTCCTGAGTACCAGAAGCAATCTTTCCTATTCCTACTATGCAAAGCAGGTAAGCATAGTGAATGACCCAGTTTCAACAACCAACCAATGATTCCCATCATACAAAAGTACATAATTGCTACCTAATGTAAATAAGTCTGGGGAATTAGTCTGGATGGAAGCCTAGTACAAGGTCCTGAAATGCCTTGAATCATGTTAACTTATAGGAGGTGGTTATACAGTTTTGTTGTTATATAAATGTTAATTATTTTTAAATACACCCGGTAAAACAAATAGTACAAACAAACCTCGCCATGTGACTCCTCTGAGGAAATCATTGCTGATAGCTTAATGTGTATCAACTCGACATTTCTGGGCCTTTAGATGACCTTCATACTCTATTTGCCTCATTATTTTTTACATAAGTGGGCTTATATATGCTTTCCCATTTCCTTTTTTAAAAGGACTAAGTAGAATCTTACGTTGTATGATGTTTATGTAACATACTCCATTTTGATGGGTAGTTAGGTAGTTTTTTTTTTTTTTTTTCACTATGACAATGCTGTGTTCATTCTCCTATTTCTAAATACAAAAGAAATAGTCAAAGGTTGTATTAGTCTGTTTTGTGTTGTTATAACAAAATACCCAAGGCTCGGTCATAGGCTATGAACTAAATAGGTTTATTTAGTTCACAATGTTGAAGGCTCAAAGTTCGATATGTGGTTCCATCAGGAGATTCACTGAGCTTTGCCCTAACATGCTGAACAAGTGGAAAGGAAAATGGCTGTTTGCACAGGAGGCCAAGTTCATGTGGTGGATTCTCATTATAATACCCTACTCTTCAAAAACTCACTTTGACAGCCCAGCGTTAATCCCTCTGAAGGCAACACTCTAGCAACCTGCCTTCATCTCAGCCCCACCATTTCGACACTGCCACACTGGGGACACATCTAGGGTCCAGCTAACAAATGGCAGAGAATACAGATAGCCAGACCCACACCATATAGGAACTGTTGGTAAGGGTAAAAAATGTGAACAATAAGTGAAAGATTTTAGGCAAGGGATTAAGCTAATGCGATTTCCTGTTATTTAGTCCCTTTGTGTGGGGGGATGGTTAAAACTTGTGGTGGGAAAGGGTGAAAGTAAGGAGACAAGATGGGGATTGCTACAGCAGCCACAGTGAGCATTGCTAACTGAGAACAGCGTGGCGCTGCTAGACGTTATGAGGTCAGATTTAAAATATAGCTTCAATTTATCAGCAAGGCCTGTCAGCTCTATCTTCAAAATTAGGTTATATAAATTAGGTTTTATATAAAGTATGTTTTGAATCCAACAGTGCTTGCTAATAAATTTGATACGGGGAAAAAAGCGGGGAGAGAGTACACCTTTGGGGGACACATCCAAATTTTAGCAGAGGCAGTGTCCATTTTAAACTTCAATAGACAGTGGCAGATTGCTCTTCAAAACCATGTTTGGGTAGTTTTAAGCAGGGGGCCAATTTGTAGTAGTGAAGCTGGATTAGAGTGTAAACCTAAAGATTATTAAACCCATTTTAATAGTATCCATGATACTATTAATTTGGTCTAGAGACTGTCCACATTGGTAGAGATGGAAAGGTAGGGACAGAATTGAGAAACTTCGGGGATAGAATTAGTGGGATTTGGTACCTCACATGAATCTCAGATTTCTAGGTTGGTGGCTGTGTTCGCCATGACTGGAAATACAGGAGAAGGAATGGGTTTTCCTCCTGTTGCAGATTCAGTTAAATGGCACCACTATTTCACCTATAAGCTCAAGCCAAAGTTTCAACATTTGGCCAGTCTTTTCCCTTTTTTTCCCCAAGCCATATCAAATTTTTTTTTTGAGGAACCAGGGATTGAACCCAGACCCTTGTGTTTGCCAGGGAAGTGCTTATTCCACTGAGCCATCTCCCCGGCCCTAGCCATATCAAATTTATCAGCTAGACCTGTTCGATTCAAAATATAATTTATATAAAACCTAATTTATATAACCTAATTTTGAAAGATAGAGCTGACAGGCTTTGCTGATAAATTGAAGCTATATTTTAAATCTGACCTCATAACGTCTACCAACCAGCACCACCCTGTTCTCGGTCAGCAGTGCTCTCTGTGGCTGCTGCAGCAATCTCCATCTTGTCTCCTTTCACCCTTTCCCACCACCACAAGTTTTAACCATTGCCCCACACAGGAGGATTAAAAAACCAGAAAATCGCATTAGTTTAATCCCTTGCCTAAAATCTTTCACTTATTGTTCACATTTTTTACCCTTACCAACAGTTCCTATGTGGTGTGGACCTGTATACTCTGCCATTTGTTAGCTTCTCAGACCATATTGCAGTTCTCCATGTTTCTCAAATATGCTCTTTTTTCATGACTTAGATCTTTGTCTAGCTGTACTGTCTGCATGAAACACTTGTCCAGTGGTCTCCTTGTTATTGTCAGCTTAAATGCCACCTCAGAGAAACTGAGACAGCTGTGCCTTCAAAGTGATTTCTTCTATTCACTGTCATATTTACCTATTGATTGTAAAATTAGTATTTAAAATCATTTCATTTGTATCTTACTGTGTATGTCTATTACCCCATACCCTAAAGGACTGTCTGCCCCAGGAGGGCAGGATGCTAGCTGATACAATTAATCCTGGTTCATAGTAGCTGGTCAGTGAACATTGACATGGACAGATGAATTAGCACTAAAGAGTATGATCTTTTCTCCAAGGCTAAGTAAGCATTTTGTTTCTGCCTGAACTACAGATTATTAAATTATGTTATTAATCAGTTAATTAAGTTCACTTGTGATTCATGGTACCTAGGGCTATGTCTCCAGTACTATCAGTAGGGGGTGCTGGAATATAGTTTCCAGGGCACAGCTAGACATCTAGATGCTTCAGTGCTGGGAGCCATTAGTTTAAATGTTTATGGAAAACAATTTACTGAGTACTTGGGGTTTACACTGTTCAGTAAGGTATCCACTGGCTACCTATGGCTATCAAGCACTTAAAATGTATACAGTCTAAATTAAAATGTGCTATAAATACCTAACACATATGCTGTATTTCTAAAGACAGTATGAGAATGAAATTTTTATATTAGCCATGCTTTGAAAAGATAATTCTTTAGATACAATGGATTAAAGAAGAAATACTGTTAAAGTCAGTTCCATTTATTTCTTTTTACTTCCTTTTGATGTAATTAGAGAACTAATTACATGAATGGCCTACATTTGTAGCTTGCATTGCACATTTCTGTTGGGCAGCATCCATTGAGGGTATTTCCATGTGCTAGAGTTACACACAATCTTATCTTATGACTGCTTGAATTTCTCCTTATTCACAGCTTATTGACCCGAATGTATGTACTGTCCATTCCCACCCCCTATGCAACCCTCTTGGAAAGTAAGGCTCTATTTTGTTTTGTTTTGTTTTCCTTGTTTTGAAGAACCACAGTATAATTTGCTTCACCTGTTGGGAATGGTTGAGAGCTGTTATGATAGGATATTCATTTGCTATTTCCTGAAGGAGAGCAGAGTGCATAGAACATTTAAACCACGGAGACTGGTAGTATGACATCGAGTACCACCGTCGTGCCAGAGGTGCAGGAACTAAGAGCCAGTCCTAAATCAGGACAGCAGGAAGCCCAGTGATTTGTATGCATATGTAATGTATGTTAAGTAGCTCTTGTGTGTACACTCTACCCTCCTCACCTACCTCCTACCCCACTGGAATATAAACTTTATGAGAACAGAGGCATCATCTTTCTTCTTCACTGTAGTATTCAGGTTCATATCTGTGGCTCAAGGTCTGGCACATTAGTAAGGAGCCATCAGTATGTATTTGTAGAATGAATAAATAATTACGTGGCAGCTTACCCAAGGCTATAGGCAAACTATGACCCTTATGTAAAAGACCACTGTTTTCAATTTCTGACACCATTTGTACCTAACATTTGTGATGCTATCATGTATTATCTGCCTAGAGCTGCTTTTTTAAAATGCTACGACCAGCAAGATAGCTCAGCGGACTAACGGCAAGCGCAGGGACCACAGTTTGATCCCTAGCACCATGTGCCATGTGAGCCCTGCCCCAGGGTAGGCTGAGCTGGCTGGAGTCCGGGCGTAGTGGCGCACACCTGTACTCTCAGCACTGGAGAGGCTGAAAACATAGATCACAGTAAGACCCTGTAACAACCAAATACATTTTAAAAAAATAATTAAAAAAAAATGCTTACAGATGATGAGTGCTGATCTGTGTAACAAAGGGCATTTTCCCAGCAACAGGTAAGCCCACCTAACCAGAAGTACATTGGACAAATACGTCTAACCCAAGGCTTGCACATTAATTTATTCACTACAACTATATTAAGATTTTCATTTTTTCAGTCTTTTGTGGATCAAATCCAGGGCCTACCGTATGCTGGGCAAGGGCTCTACCACAGAGCTGTGTTCACAGCCCCAAGATCATTTAAATAGGAAATTTGTAAAGAAAAAAAGATTGTGGGCTGGCAAGATAGCTCAGAGGTCTAAAGCGCCTCTCAGGGGCCGCGGTTCAAGCCCCAGCACCACATGCCATGCCAGCCCCTGCCCCCAGGGCGGGCTGAGCTGACCCCCCATGCCTGCAATAAAAGAATCCGTGATGTGTAGTGAGACACTGTAATAAATAAATGAATTTAAAAGAAAAAAGATTGTGCTATTTTTTTCTTTCCACTTTTAAATCAGCTGGGGATCTTATTTTTCTAATAACATAATTTAGTGATTCTGTACTTGTCTTCAAGATATCAGACCCAGATTCTTTTAATCTTGATGCTCAGCCTGCCTTGGCAAGTGCCTGTGGTATCATAATAGCTGACCCACCTTCCCCATCAGATAGAAAGATAAAAGGGGAAAATTAAATATATCAGAGAAGTCAGTGTCCTGTTTTTTGTTTTTTACTGTGAAATTCACATGACATAAAATTCGCCATTTAGAAGTGAATGATTGGGTGGCATTCAATATATTCACTGTGTTGTGTAACTGCCACCTTTATCTAGTTCTAAAATGCTGTTACCATCATGAAGCACCCATGGTTCCCATTCTCCCCTTCCCCAAACTCCAGCCTTTGGCAACCACCAATCTTCTTTCTGTTTCTATAGATTTTCTTTTTCTGAATATTTCATATAAATGAAATCATAAGATACTACTTTTTATGGCTAGTTTTTTTCACTTAGCAAATATTTTAGAAGTGCATACACCCTGTATATATAACATAATATTCTATTATGTATACTAGAATATTCTATTATGTTTTATATATATATATATATATATATATATATATATATATATATATATATATAAAAGAATATTCTATTATGTATATATACCATAATTTGTCTGTCGGTTCAGTTTTTAATGTGAATTTAAGATGTTTCTATATTTTGGCTATTAAATAATATGCTGCTGTATTTATATTCACATACAAATATTTGTGTGACTGCTTTCAGTATAGGGAGTGTATATGCTTAGGAACTGTTGGGTTACGTATAGTAACTGTATGCTCTTTCTTTTTAAAATAGTACGTCTCCCTGCACTGTGTATCAGTTACTGTCATTCAGTGGGGAGTAGCTAGGAACTAGTAACCAAAATGTCTGTTTTGGAAATGGCAGTCCCAAGAGAATATCAGAACTTTATGGTTTTGACTAGAGAAGCTTTTCTGGGACTAGTGTGGCTACAGTGGACAGAGTATCAGCAGATGTGTATGTGAGGTAAGAATTCAAGAATTCTAGATTGTTGTTTTTTTTTCTGAAGAAATTAGATTTTCTAAGTTCCCCTTTACATTTATTCCTAAAATTTAGACTCTACATCACAATGTGGGCTCATCCTGCCTCTCCAGTTTCCTAATATGGAACTGTGATCTCTGTGTTCTCTGTCATAGAGTCCAAGGTCAGAGGTGGGCCCATATCTTACTTGCTTAAGGGTAGAGGTGAGGCCTTCCTGTTTGAAATGCTTGAAACTATACCACTGTATAGTTGATGGCAGTTGCTAGCATTCAGAAGATGGATCCAAAGCTAAATTGCCTCTCACAGTACTTGCTCAGTATGAAATCAGCTTTAATCAGCCCTATTCCACGGGCTTCAGAAATGAGAGGCTGGCAGCTTTTCATTTCAGGGTAGCGACCTACCTGGGAGGTCTGAAAGTGATTCTAACAGTATTCCAAGAGAATCCTTTCCTGCTGGTATGTGCCTGTGTGCAGCCATAATTGTATACCTATGAGGAAGAAAAGGAGGCAAGATAGGGTGGGCCTTCATGGTGTGTGGGTGGAGAGGCCTACTGTGCAGAGTCAGTCACATTGCACATTTCTTTGACAGGCTGTAACTTCTAGTAAGTTTAGTCACAATTCCTTTGCTCCCTTTTGCCAGAGACTCATTAAGCTATAAAATCGTCACAATATGATGGGCATCTATGTCCATGGCTCCAGCGCTCGTCTAGCCCCTTCCTGCTGGTGCAGGTTCCCACCTCCACCTCACTCTCCACCACCAACGGGAACAAAAACACCCACAAAGCAAAGAACTAAATGAAAGTATGTGACAGTGGCAATTTTCTTCTCTAAACAACCACTTCTCAAAATGTATATTGAGTCATCTGGAGAATTTTACGTATGTCCTCACTGTCCTTCTTTGACTCACAGATCTGTATCAGCCCTGTCTCATTATACCAGCTCCCCACCCCAGAAGTGCAGTTGGCAAGTCCCTTTTTGAACTTGTCTTGCTGCTTAAGTGATACTTTGCTTCTGCCTCAAATCCTGGCTTCTGTTTTTTTTTTTTTTTTTTTTTTCCCCCTCTTCTGTCCTCAATCCTCTTTACCATCACCACTTCCAGAGCAAACCACTTAAACCTGTTTCCTGTGGTGGGATTGGTAATTTTGTCTTCCTTCCCTCAGTTGGTGTTCCTTCCCCACCCTGTCCGTGGGATTAAGCTGGGGTTGATGTCTGGGACAGTGATTGATTCAAAGAGGTTGCATGATCTAGGCCAGATAGTCAAGAGTATCTCCAGATCATTGTTAAAATAGGAAAAATGCATTTCTCAGCTATTGTTACTAAACTGATGGAGCAGAACTGGTAACTTCTGGGAGCAATCTCTGTTACTACTTGAAGACAACTTACTAGAAAGTGAAACTAACAGAGTAATAGGTAGAGACTAGAGTTAGAAAGAGACAGATTTCCGGTCATTATCTTTGAGTACCAGAATCCTGCCACATTTGCAGCCATTTTTATCCTTCCAATTATTTCTAGTACACGAGTCAATACATTTTAATTTATTCTTAGGCCAACTTGAATTGGGTTTCTATCCCTTGTGGTTAAAAATCTTGTTCAAGAAAATCAGCTCCCTTATGTCTCTACTTCATCTTCATTCTACCTTTTCCTCTGGGCCTGGAGATATTATCCTGCTTACTCTGTAAACCCCTTTCCTACTAATCCTCTTCAATGTTATCATTCCACAGACGTGCTAGGGCTTTTTAGTCTAGCCAGGACTTTCCTATCTCACTCAGTCTTCACATAAATCCCTGAGGAAGATGGATAAGACTTTATTATTTTCTTTCTTCAGGTGAAGAAGCAAGTTGTAAGAAGTTTATGATGATTTGCCCATCTCAGGCTATTTATAGTCACTGCTGAGACTCAAGCCCAACTTTCCTGACTGCGGAGCTACAGTTATTTCTTTTACATTGTATTGTCTCCCATGGGTAGAAACATGGGTCTAATGTAAACTTACGCTATCTTTTCCCGTGGAGACCTCCTCTCTCTAACCTTATGGGCCCAGTGAGACTGAAACCTCATCTTTGTTTCAGTATCTCTTTCATATCAGCTGCCCTCCATCTGCCCTCCATGTTCTATCCTTTGATCTCCTTTCATCTTCCTGCATCAGTTTTACTGTACTTTTAGGTTATTTCTCAAGGACTAAATCTAGTATAAGAGTACAGCTTTGTGTGTGTGTGTGTGTGTGTGTGTGTGTGTACCTGCATGCGTTCTTCAGAATGGAACTCAAGGACTTCATGTTCAACTATATCGCTAGCCCAAGAATATGAGTTTTATTCCAAGTTACATCATGGCTTTGGTCCTGCTGCCCATTTTAGAACCACTTAACTTCTTCAACTTCTCCAACTTCAACAATCCAAGGCCTCCCACAAGCTCTTCAAATCATTAATCACCCCCTCAAGCATGAGCTGCACTTTATCCTTCCTCCCTAAGCTAAGGAGTGCAGCAGCAAAGTGCAGCTCAGTGAACTCACACACAAAACAGGCCTTGCTGCCTGTTTTCCTCTGGGTCCTTTCTGCTAAGAAAATCTCTGCAGTGTTTTGTTCACCTTTATCTTTGTCAGTATATTCATGATCTCGCCTTCTCTCCATTTCTTTAATGATCAAGTTGACCTCACAGAACTTCTCTGGTCAGTGTTCTTTTGGTTGTCTTCTAAGCTTCCATTGCTTCCTCCCTAATGATACCTGTTTTGTTTTGTTTGTGCTTGCCAGGAGATCTCTTTGCTAAGGAAACATACATGCTTTGGGAGAAGCATCACTAAGCCAAATGTAATTACACAGTAATTTTTTTTTTCTTTCTGTATTTAGGACAGGGTCTACAGGGTCTCACTACATAGATCAGACTCATACTGATTCTCCTGTTTTCAGCCTCCCAAGTGCTGGGATTATAGGTGTGCGCCACCATGCCCAGTCTCAATTGCCGTCTCAGTGCACCCCCAGGCAGGCCTGGCTTGGCATGCTGGGGATCAAACCCCAGCCTTTGTGCTCTGCGTAAGCAGGTGCTTCAGTCTGCTGAGCTATCAGGCCAGCCCAATAACTTGGATTATTCAGATATTCTAATTCTAGAGACATGGTCGGATTGCATTTACCAGTTTATTGAAATTAGAGATAGCCATATGACTTGTTTTGGCCAATAAAATGTGAACAGAAATGATACCCGTCACTTCTAGGCAGAAAGCTTTAAAAGCCAGTGTATGTTCAATTTATGATGTTCCTTCGTTGTTGCTGTAGTGATTGCTTAACTATAAGTCAAAATGAAGTTTCCATCAGCCTGGATCCAAGAGTGACTAATAGTTGATCTCCCCTTGCCAATGTACACAGACATGTAGTGAGAGCAAAAAGTCAAGTTTTGCTATGTGAAGCCCCTGAGATTTGAAAGTTGGCTGTTAACATTGTATAAGAAGGCAGTTTTAAATTATAGAGTAACTAGTGCCTCTCCCAGAAATTTTGCCTAAACTGACTAGGCCACAGCATTCTGTGGCCAAAAGCTTGATTGAGAAAAAGGCTCTTGACTCACTTGTACACTGGGATGATAAGGAAGGATTGTTGGGGCTTCAGGGAAGGAAGTTTTTGCACTTTTAAGAGCCACAAGAAAAGATGAACTCTCTCTATGGATCTTATGTGTAAATGTGAAACCTAAAATTACTATCGTCATCTTGCTGCTAGGCAGAGAATAAAACCAGTCAACAGGGACAGCAGAACAAAAAGAATCACAAAGAAATGAAGCCAAAGCCTTAACTGAATCATAACAAATCATTGCCTGAGCCCTAAACTTATTCAGTTAGGAGAGCCAATAAATCCCCTTTGTTTAAGACATTTGAGATGGGATTTCTGCTTCCTGTTTTCAGAAACATATTAAAAGTTTCAGTTATTTTGGTTTTTATTTTTATTTTCCACTCTTCCAACCAGTCTCAAAGAAATAACAGGTAATAATGTCATCTATTTATAAAGACCTACTGTATCTGATATTATGCTAATTTCCAGAAAGAAATCATGTTCCATTTCAAAATAGCAATTATAATATATGTGAGCTCCTTGAAAGCAAGAATCTTTTCTTATTTGTATTTGTTTCCCTAGCAACTATGATATGGTGCAAAGTAGGTGTTGAATGAATATTGATTAAATGAACTTGTGTAAATTGAGCTTACCCTTAAAAATCTTACTCTCAGAAGATACTGTTGAGTAACCAGTCTCACAATCATAGATTCACTATCCACTCAAGATGGTATAGTCTTTTAGTCACTAACCGAAGATTCAAAGATTCAAAAGTCATGGTACTGAGAGTGGAAAAACTCTCAGCATCATTGTCTCCAACTGGGAGCAAAAGTCTGGGAGAAGGCCAGATTTGATCTTTAAAAAAAAAAATCTGCATCTGGTAACCTAAATAACTGATTGGAAGATAACATCATGCAATACAAAAACCACTGTTGAATTCCTATTACTTTGGTTAATGAAATTTTGTGTTGTTTCTAATATCATTTTCATTATTATTTTGTATCCTTTTAAAAAATAAAAATTAATAAAATTGAGCAGAAAAAAACATTGTTGAATAAGTATACAGCAGAGTTAGAGAATGGAAATCACACAAAGGCAGAGCAACGATCAAAGCAGAGTGTGGTGCACTGAGAAGTGCATTCCGAGGTGCTCACTGGATAGTAGATGTTCATTTCGTTTTTCTCATCACATGAGACAACAGAAAGCTGTTTCTGCTTGAATTGCTTAAAGTAGACATGATATGAAAGAAATCTTGTGGCCATTACCTTGATGGTTTAGCTCTTACTTGCTCACATTCCTGTCACATAGTGGGCAGGTAAAGACATTTATAGACATCTGTCCTTGTATTATTTCTCTCCCCAGAAAGTCGAAGCTTCCTAGGCCTTGTGTGCCAAATAGGTGGCCACTTTCCTGGCTCTCTCAGCTTAGTCCTGAGCCCACACTGGTGCACAGTAGGCCTTCAGGTTGAGCGCTTGTTGTAAAAGAGTTCCTAGTGAGTCTGGTTTCTCAACACATCCACACTTCATCAAACTTCTGTCAGATCAGCCTCTCAATAGGGTATCTTAAACACACGCTATTAAAATACCTAAATAGAAGTTCCATCTGTCTGTGGCTGATGACTCAGCCTCAGAGGTGGGAGGCTGATCCAGCCAGACGTGAACCCACAGGGTAGGGAACAGGCAGCTAACTCCCTCACCCTGATCTGCTCCACAGTGCTCACATTACAAGGCATAGATTTATAAACTGAAAACCAGATGGACAAGTTAGCAAATCATGAAGGCTGAAACAAGACATGGGATGATGTTTGGGCCATTAGCTGAGGTCTGGCTTGAGTCCGATAGTGCAGCTGTGGATCATGTTGGAGCCATGTTGAAGCAGGAAAAAGAAAGGAGTCCAGGGGCCTGCTCCTTTCACAATTCCTGGGCCTCTGGATCTGCAGACATTATACTAAGTACTTTTTACAAAATGATTTATTTTAGAAACTATCACTGTGAAGTCACCCAATACTTAAATAACTAAGATAAAATGCAGTGAACAATATGGGTAACACTGCATTCTCTTATTTACCCAAGAAGGATTTTTCACAAATATCCATTCCCGATGACATGTTACCAAGCCGGAATTTCTAAGTGGCTGAAAGAGTCCTAACCACAATCACCTTCTCCCTTTTTCCACTTCCCCTTAAATGCTGTGGTTGTAGATTGCTCTGCCTGTTGCATTAAAGAAAAAAATATTGAAGGGTCACTCTTCACAACTATGAAGTGCATGTTTAAATATGCTCTTTTCTAAGTTCTATTTCTCTTGGCAGAATTTAACATGTGAGGCTTTGCACATAATAGGTGTCTACTTGATTATTCTTTAACTCAGTTGATTTGGTCTCCAGTACTCTTGGCTGAGATATGAGCTGAGTGTGTTTTCTTATTGTCAGTGTTGGTTTGACTTCTCTTTTGATTTTCTATTTACTGTCCTTCCATATCTGTCCCAGTACCTTCCAACTCCCTGAATATACACACAGGAAGACACATTCCAGTTCTGTCCCAGGTTTTTTTTTTTTTTTTTTTTTTTTTTTTTTTTTTTTTTT
>PVKA01007600.1:0-76981 GCA_004027165.1 Ctenomys sociabilis | reverse complement strand
CACTAAAGTGTTCTAAGCATGGTAGGGGAAGGGTGACAGCCCTTTAATGGCATTTTAGAATAATCTCCCCAGCAACAGGGAGATGTGATAGGAAAGGAGCAGACCAATAAGAAGTCCATTCAAGTCCAAATGAAAGAGCTGGTAGCTAAGAGTATGATGGTACTAAGGGCAAAGAAGGAGAGAAATGGAAAGACAGCTGTGCAGGAGATAAAAGTGAAATGACTTAATGTTAGGTAGTAGATGTGGAGTGGGCAGGAAAGGAGAGGGGGATAAACTGGGAGGAGGAAAATAGAGTTGAATTTTAGAGTTGGAAAATAGAGTGCAGAAGATTTAAGTTTTGGGCATCCTGAGATATCTGAGAAATGTCACATAGCTATTTGGAGTTCCAAAGGGAGGTGTGGCCCAGAAATACAAAAACCTGGCAGTCGTTTGCATGGAGGTGATATTGGTACCCAGGGTCTGGCTGAGTTGAGCCATGGGGACTGCAGAGTGAACAGGCAGAAGGTAGAGGCCAGCCACGTCCATTATTCTTTTTAGTGGAACTATGGATAATTTCATGCATGTGCTGTGGACCACCAAAAGGGGGCTCAGAATATAATTTGAAATTTAAAGCAAAAAACATGTGGTTGTAAGAAGGCTGTACTACCCCTGTGGTGAAGGCACAATCCTCTCATTGGAGGATAGGTATTGGGACTTTAATTCCAGTTATTTTTGTTTGTTTTTGAGACAGTGTCTCACTGTACAGTCCAGGCTGGATTTGAACTCTCTATGTAGCTCTGTTTGGCCTCAAACTTGCCATCTTCCTGCCTCAGCTTCCTTAGCGCTGGTGTTACAGGCATGTGCCATCCGCCCAGCTCTAGCTCTTTGATCTTGGGCTAGACTCGTCCTTTTCCTTTTTTATGTTAAATGTAACAGTAATAGTTTGTTTTTCTCTCTTGCTGGTAGAAATGATATGACATGAAAGTGCTTTGTACATTGCCATTTTCATAATAGATTACAAGGTTGCTTGGTGCTAGTATGTTTAAATTTATTTGGGAGTCACAGCAAAAATGTGTATTTCTTTCAGCATATGCTAGGCTGACATAGAGCAATAGAATTGTCTGATTTTTAAAATGTATCTCAAATATTTCTACAATTTGATTGAAGTCATTCTGTTCTTTTATATAGAATAATAGCGGTGGGGGCCTGGTGATCTGATCTACTTCAAAGGCACGCAGAACCTGGCAAGGTCTGCAGAAGGACAACTCATTTGATGAAGAAGGTAGACTTTTTTGGTGAGGAATGATAAAAGAATTAGGGCTTTGCATTCTAGAAAGACACAGGCTGAAAGAGAAATATGATTGAAATTTATAAAATAATGAAAATCGTAGGATAAAAATGAGCTTATTAAGTCCCAGAGAATAAGAACGAACCATAACTTTATCTTTTTAAAAGAATAGTTTTTGGGCCAAGTAAAAATAGCACTTTTTTTTTTTTTTTTACACAGGAATAGAACACATATAGAATTTATTACTCTCTAAGTTTACTGTGACGGAAATCAAATTTTACTTAAGATCCATATTATTAGAGGATTCATAGATTTTTTTTATAAAGCAAAAAACTAGAATTATTTGGTTAAATCTTCCTACTCTTAGATAATAACATCGTAAGAATGACCATTAAGCTTCCATCATAGTAGAATGACCATTAATGGTCAGAGGGACTGACAATTAAACATTTTTATCCAAAGCAGGATTCCTGATTGGACAGGCCAGAAAGCACAGAGCACAGAGTTTGGGCAGAAAGGGCTTACGTGCAAGTATGAACTCTGTGACCTTAAGGTTTTACTCATCTGTTAAAAACCAAAGCTGGATGTGGAGGCATGGGCATATAATTCCTACTCTGGGAGATATAAGCAGAAAGATTGCAAGTTCAGGCCCAGCCTGGGTAATTTAGCAAAACCCTGGCTTAAAAACAAAACAAACTGGGTTCAGTCCCCAATACTGAAACAAAAACAAAAAACAAAACAAACCCAACCGACCAACCAACCAACCAACCAAAAAAACCTGAAAAAACCAGGGCAAGGGTTGGGGTTGGGGCATGGGTGATAAGGCTGAAACCTGCCTAACTTCTGAGAGATGCAAATGAAGTGATTCTGGCAGTGCTTTGTTAATGGTTAAGGGAGGTTATTTTATGAACTCCAGGATTTCCTCTTTGGCTGTGGCATTTCCAGTTTTATGCCTTCCAGGCCTGTGGACCTTCACCTTTCTCTTCCTGGCTCCGGACTCACTAGGTATCAGTATTTTCTAACTTAGAAAGGAAGAGAGGACAGAGGGCAAGGAATAGCCCTGGGTTCTGGGGCCCTGGAGGGTGCATACACTTCTCTCATCACTGTTCCCCAACTTTGGGAAGAAACTAAAGTGAAGAGACCTTTCCAAACATCTTACTTCATTGGGTGGTTAACGTGCCACCTCCAAAATGAGGGAGTTTTGGTTTTGAGGTGACTTTGAGGTTCTTAAGGATCTTAAAAACTCTAAAGAAGGCTAGATATGTGGGGCCAAATGAGAGAAACTATGGAGAGTAGTGCCTATGGCTTCTCAGATTTAGGACTTAAGGGAGTGAGGAAACTGTGGCCATGGAATTTCCTTTCAGGATGGCCGTTGCAGTCCACTACGGTAGGAAAGTTGATGGAGAAATGGAGGTGACAGAGCATGTCTTGCAAATTTTACATATATTGCTTGGAACTCTGGCTTCAGGGCATGGCACAGCAGGAAGATAGACCTGACAATGAACACCTTCCTTTTCCTCTGAAGCACACAACCCATTCTATCTGCCTTTCAAGCATTATCTCGTACCAGCTCACTGACCTTATTTTCCATGTGGTCTGATGGAAAGAGAATGGCTTTGAAGTTTGATTTCATAGCCAATTAATGGTGTCAGCTTCCAATCTATAAAGCAGCCACCATAGCTACCCCTGATTGAGTGGCAGTGAAGGTCAGATCATAGTGCCAGGCACACCGTCAACCCTAATGAGCATCAGCTTTCTCATGACCTGCTGGTACTCACTGGGGAGACTTTTAGACTACAAGGCTAGAGGTGGTGGGGAGAGGAGCAGATCGCTCACTGAAGCCTCATTGCTTTGTGACAGCGCCTCACCTGGATTTGTTCCCACCAGCACTCCTGTACCAAGTAATCCAGTCCTTAGACAGTCATAGATTGTACAGATGTCTTGTCACCCTGTATATGTTAGCTTTACTCTTCAGTGATGTTCAACAAGCACTTAGTGAATGATGCAACAAGGCCTGCATCTCTGGTGGCCAACCACGTAGTCAGCTCTTCACTATTGGAGCCCGCATCCCACAGTTTCCTTTCCCTGGAGCCCGCGGCAGGTTTGTGCCTGTCTCATCTCAGACCAAGGGAAACCTCTTTTCTCTTGTGCTGCCTTTGACAGGTGGCCTAGTGGGAGGCTTTGCAGGAACCTCTCACTTCTAGGTGCTGGCAGGTATATTTTTAAGAGTTGGGAGTCCTTTGTTCCTCGTGTCTTTGTTTTGATTTTGAAAGCTGCACAGGAAGTTTGCTGATTGGCCTAAAAAAAACCCATGAAGTAGTGCTCAGAGTATGTCTCAGGAAAAATAGCATTTGCATGTCCCATTGGTGCTGTTTCCAGCTCACACAGGGCGATTACCTAAGAGATTCCCTTTCCTTGGTTTTTGTTCTGAAGATTATAGACAGAAGTTAGTGGGAGAAGCCAGAACACAGGTTTTCTGAGCTCCTCTTCCTCTTCTTTGAAGAAAGTGTCAAGGCTAGAAACTTCCAGTGGCAAGTGAAGCAGCACCCGTATATCTCCCGCCTTCTCTTCCTGCTCCTGTCTCAGGCGGGCTTTCTGCTGAGCATTGCAGGCCACATTCCCAGCTCTCATTCCCTGTGAGTCTGTGGGGGTCCCCTCTTGCAGCGAGCATGTCAGGGTCAATAACCAGCCTCTTGCTATGTAACAGTATAAGCGTTTTCAACTTATACTACTTCTGATTTATTTACTTATTTATTTCAATCCTCTCCTCTAAAGATCTTTTTTTTTTTTAATCAGTTAAAAATAACCACAAGTAGACCTCGTGATCCTCTTTTCACTGACCCAGATAGTTTAAGAGCAGATATTTTAAGAGACTGACAGCAGCTTCTTATCTGGGGCCGGCGGCTGGCTCTTAGGAGCCAACCAACTAAATGTAATAATAAAATATTAATCCTATTTCCCGCATATCGGAGATCCTTTTTTTGTTTTCCCTGACTTTTTCAAAACTAACTTACCCTTTTGTGAGCTGTGGAGGAAGCCTAGGACTTGGGAATTAAAGAGTTGTGTTTGGTTTCCAATTTCTAAACTAATTGTGACCCTTAGTAAAATTGGGACACTGGGAAGCTCAAGGAGTGGGAGCTCTCAGCTCGGATTGAGGTGCAGCTAGGCTGGTGAATGGAGTCCAAAGGATGAGCCAAAAAAGAAATACTTACCGAACTTGAGAAAGTCCAGTTTGAGTCAGCTTAGAGTAATTAATCTTAACACCTAGTCTTTATTTTGTGGCTCTAGTTTTTCCACAGCCCTATCTGGTAGATACATTTTTTTGCATGATGGTGCTGTGCATTTTACTTTTCTTGTGTCAACATTGCAATATAAGGTGCTTAATCTTTTATAATTGATTGGTGGAATTAATGCAGTATCTATTTAACTAAATTTGGGATTTATAATACAGCACAGGTCATTTTCCCTGTATTTATCTCTCCAGTTTCACAGCTTTCTGCTAATGGTGAGGTAGCAGAAAATCTTTTAGGCTTTCATTATCTTGTCAGTTTGTGACTACTCATCAAATATGTACTATATGTATATTGGAAGATACTGCTGACCTGCCTTGAAAAGGAATTTACTTGAGTTGTTTGGGCACTAAGGGGTTGGATTTCTCCTGAATCAGCTTTATTCTCTCCCTCAGGCAGATCTGAAAACAGGTGTACACCTGGTTAAGGTAGGTGCATACCTGGCTAGACCATGCTTTCTTCTGCTTGGACCCTGAGGTCTATTAAGAAAGTCCATTAAGGGTCTATTAAAGGTCTAGTAAGCAAATCCATTAAGAGACCTATTAAGAAAAATCTTTCTTCTGGCTGAGGTGACAGATTCTTGATGGATTCCACAGTGGCCCAAACAGCCTGTATTCTTTGTGTATGAATATTAGACCCAGTGTCACGTCATTCCCATGAACTGTTGATTATGGGTTGGATTGTCCATCCTAAAAGGTTTGATATCCTACCCTTTGATACCTATGAATATAACCTTCTTTGGACATAGAACTTTGCCAATGTGATGAAGTTAAGATTGGCTCATACTGACTAAGGGTGGGGCTGTAAATCCAAAGTCTGGTATCTTAGAAAAAGACAGAGATATGTACACCCAAAGAGGGAAGATGGCCATGTGAGACAGCAAGTGGAGCAATGTAGTTACAAGTCAAAGGCTGCAAGGATTGTTGGGGTCCCCAGAACCTAGGAGAGGCAAGGAAAGATTCTTTTCCCAAACCTTCAGAGGGACCAGAGCCCTGCTGACATGCAGATTTGGATTACTGGCTTCTAAAACTATGGGGGAATAAATTCTTACAGTTTTAAGGCACTAAATTTGTGGTAATTTTTTATGACAGCCGCAGGAAACTAACACACTGGCTAAGAGCTTAAACAAAATATAACTATGTGCTACATAACAATGTTTCAGTCATAAATATTGCAGTGATCTCATAAGATTAAAATGGAGCTAAAAATTCCTATTGCCTAGGGACTCTGTAGCCATTGTACCATTGTTGTAGCACAAATATTGATGTATTTATGATGACACTGATTAAATAAACCTATTGTACTATCAGTGTGCAAAAGTATAGCATGTGTAATCATGTACAGTGAATACCTGATAATGATAATAATAATGCATGATTGTGTTGCTGGTTTATGTGTGCACCGTGCTCACTTTTTATTGTTATTTTGAACTTCTAAAAAAAACTGGCTACAGTATGCTATCATGTGTTGATAATAGCCTCATAGATGTTGGGTTTACCACCTCTTCTGAGGCCACATTGAATGAGTAACTTACAACATCTAGGTTTGTGTACATGCAGAACAAATCTTTGTCATCAAGTGAAATGTAACTCTACAAAGGAGTTGCTAGTTAGAATCCACTACCGACTTGCTCTGAAGGGCCCTAGTACTAATCCTATCATATGATTATTTAAGTATTTAATTCCTGCTCTCGTGCATCTAGACAAATAGCTCCTTATTTGATTTCATCTCCCATTCTTCTCACTCCCAAATCCTTCCTCTATATTTTCAACCTTTTTATAAATGTTGCCCACAAGTTTTTGGTCTGAGTGATCCCTAGGTCTTTCCCTGGGACGGAGAGGATACTTCTCAACTGAGCTGGAGCCCAATGGTGGGGTAGGTGTCCTCTCTGCTCCTCATGGCTCCTCCTAAAATATTATTCCTCCTTAACCCTCTCTTTTTGCTCCCCCACCTCAGCCCCCATCTCTGAGGTCCAGGCCATCAGAATAGCCACACAGCTGCCATACTGTCATCATCATCTGTATTCTGCAGCTATTCCTCCTTCTCAGTGAAGCTTGGAATACACCTGGTTCACTAGCATTCTTCTCAACCACTCCTGGCCTCTCTCAGTGAGTACATGACCCATATTTCTCCCCTAATCCTAACTGCACTGTAAGTTTTCTGAGGGATGGTCAAATAGCTTAGTGGACTGTTCATGCCTGCTTAAGCAAGCACAGGGACTGGGGTTTGATCCCTGATTTGCTGTACCAGGTCTACCTCTGGGTGCACAGAGACAATGACTGAGATTGGGCATGGTAGTGTTTACCTGTAATCCTAGCGCCTGGGAGGCTGAAAACAGGAGGATCACTATGAGTCTGATCTGTGTAGTGTGACCCTGTAGACCTTATACTAAATAAATAAAAAAGTAAGTCATTTAAGTTTTCTTTTCTTTTTTTTTGGCAGAACCAGGGGTTGAACTCAGGCACTTGCGCTTACCAGGGAAGTGCTTATTCCACTGAGCCATCTCCCCGGCTCCATCATTTAAGTTTTCTAAGACTAGGTAGGGCTCAGTGGTAGAGCATTTGCTTAGCATGTTTGATCTCCATTTTAATCTCAAAGAAAATTATTTGGGATAACTCTTTTCTTTACTTTCCCATATTCCCAAGAAACTGAGCTAGAATGTTTGTGGAGCAAAAGACATGCATCTATATTTTTAAGAGCTCTGAGGTTATTCTAGTATGTAGCTGAGTCCGAGAACCAATGGTATAGATGATTTAGTTATTTGGCCTCGTGGGTCCTTGAGCTTCTTAGTGCTCATCACCTACTTACCCACTTCCCATCTTCTCCACTGTCATGATCTGTTGATGGTCAGCATTTATTTAGTGAGTTTTGGTTCAGTGAAGTCACACTTAATGCCTGTAACTGATGACTTTGAATGAGTGTATCCATGACACTCAAAAGATAAGCATTTGGGAGCTTATTAGTCATTGTAATTCCTACCTTTTATGCAAGAGTTTAGTGGTGTACAGACCATTTAGTAACTCCTCAATTTACCCAAGATGTCTGAATCCAGGAAAATGCAGGCTTTTGAATATATAGATGGATGTTAGTGGCACGTTTTCCAAATGTGTCTCTTTTTAACTAAAGGAAATATGTGGAAGTGAATTGTAATGTTGTCATAGGATCAGGGTCACAAATTCCCCATAAACTAAGGCCCAATATTGTTTACAATAATGTGAATAGTGGAAGTGTTCTAAGAACATGTATAATATTCATAGATAACTTGTACCTCAGCTTTTAAATTCTCCTTTATTCTTTTTTCATTGACCTGTCTTCTCATCCCACTCCTAAAATTAACTTAGATTTGTCCCCTGACCTTTCATAGCATTTACTATTGACATTGTACAATTGGCATTTATTTATATTCTGTTATGAATTTCTATTTGTAGCCTTCATTTCATCTAGTTGAGTAGTCTAATTACAAGACAAGATGGCAGTGCAGGCCATATTTGGCTATTCTTTGCATAAACTTAAAGAAATACTTAGATTTATTAAGATACGTGGTTTACTCAATTATGGTAAGTTGGATTCAGCAAGGTCTATGATTATTCACAGCATAATGTTGTGGATTTCTGAGATCTGGAAGCCCCAAGTGCTACTATGTGGCCCTAGGCAACTATTTATCTTTTTTTTTTTTTTTTTTTTTGTCTTTTTGAGACAGGGTCACACTATGCAGTTCAGGCTGGCCTTAAGCTCACTTTGTAGCTCAGGCTGGTCTCGAACTCACAGCGATCCTCCTGCCTCAGCCTCCCGAGTGCTGGGATTACAGGCTTGCGCCACCATGCCTGCCTTTTTTTTTTTCTATTTATCTTTTATAAATCTTCATTTATTTCTGTGTAAAATGGTGTGATAAATTAGAGATTAATGCTAATATGTGAATATAGATGGAATCCTCATGAACAAGATTAGGGCCCATATAGAAGAGGCTGGAAGGAGTTGTCTTGCCCCTTCTGCTGTGTGAGGGGGTCAGTGAAAGCACCAACCAGGAACAAAGAGGCCATCCCAGCATGCCATGTCTGCTAGTGCTGTTCTGTAGGACCACCCAGCCTCCAGAGGTGTGAGGAATCTGTGGTTGAAAAGCCAGCCAGTTCACATCTATTTTTCTAGTCTAGACCAATTAATTTTGTTATAGTAAGCTGGATAGATTAATGACAAAATCCTTTCAGAATAAAGTTTAGGACTCTTCTTTGGATTATATTTGTAGCTGAAAGTAAAAGAACATCAATCTTCCTTTTCTAGATGTTGGAGGTGCAGCATTAGGGTGTTTATTTGTTCCCATTCTGTTTTCCTAATGTGTGAGTTCACAGCTATGAATTTCCCTCTGAGAACTGCTTTCATCGCAACCCATAAATTCCGATAATTTGTGGTTGAATTTTCATTGGATTGTAGATATTGTTGAATTTCTTGTTTAGTTTCATTTGTGACCCATTGATTGCTGAGTAGGGTGTTGTTTAATTTCCATGTATTTAGGGTTTTTTTCTGGTTTCTTTTGTCATTTAGTTCCAGTTTAATTGCACTGTGGTCAGATAATATGCATAGGATAATTTCTCTTTTCTTGCATATACTTAAGCATGACCTATGGACTAGTATGTGGTCTGTTTTAGAAAATGACCCATGTGCAGCTGAAAAAAATGTGTATTCAGTTGTGGTTGGGTGGAACACTCTGTATATGTCCACCAGATCCATTTGTTTCAAGCTCTGGTTCAAAGAAGCTCTGCTACTTCTTTGCTATATTTTGTCTGGTTGACCTATCTTTTTGGGATAAGGGGTGTTAAGGTCTCTTGTTAAGATTGTGGTCTTGGATATTAGATTTTTTCATGTCCATTAAGATTTGTCTTATATAGTTGGGTGCTCCTGTATTTGGTGCATATACATTTATGAGTGTTACCTCTTCCTCTTGAATTTTTCCCCTAACCAATATATAGTGGCCTTCTTTGTTTTGTTTGATCCTTCTTGGTTTGAAGTTGAGACTGTCTGAGAACAGGATTGGTACCCCTGCTTTTTTCTGAGGTGCTGCAGCATATAGTATTGTTTTCTATCCTTTGACTGTCAGCCTATGAATTCCTTTATGAATTAAGTGTGTTTCTTGCATACAGCATATTGTTGGATTTTGTTTCCTAATGCATTGTGCCAGTGTACTTCTCTTAGTTGGTGAATTGAGTCCATTTACATTGATGGTTATAATTAAGATGTGTTGACTTATGATTGACATGTTATTTACCTGCTGTTGTTTACTCCTTTTTGTCCTGTGGTTGATTGCCCCACTTAGTGTGTTCCTTCTGTTATCATTGGTGGAGTTCTGATCATTTTGGTCCCTCTCTAGAATATATTTCAGTAGTTTGTGTAGGGTTGGCTTTGTCATCATGAAATTCTTTAGTTGTTCTTTGTCGTGGAAGTATTTCACTTCTTCATCAAACTTGAAAGAGAGTTTTGCAGGATGTAGTAGTCTAGGCTGGAATTTGTTTTCATAGAGGACTTGAAGTACTCTGCTCCATGATCTTCTTGCCTTCATGGTTTGTGAAGAGAAGTTGGCCTTAATTCTGATGG
Organism: Ctenomys sociabilis; assembly: GCA_004027165.1. NCBI lineage: Eukaryota > Metazoa > Chordata > Mammalia > Rodentia > Ctenomyidae > Ctenomys > Ctenomys sociabilis. Next base: position 66,838 of record PVKA01007600.1, on the reverse strand, counting down.
GTTTTCCTTTGAATGTGATCTGCTTCTTTTCTCTAGAGGCTTTCAGTATATTATTCTTGTGCTGGATTTCTGGGATCTTGACTATTATGTGTCTCAGTGTGTTTTTAATTGGGTTGAAGTTATTTGGTGTTCTGTATGCTTTAGTTACCAGAATGTCAGATTTGTTTCCTCATATTTCAGAAGTTTTCTGCTACAACTTCTGCCTATATTCTTTTTGTATCATTTGTGTTGACTCTCTCTTTCTCACTGATGCCTATTAGTCTCACATTGTTCATCTTTGAATCATCTTGCAGGTGATGAATTACTTTTTCCTGCATCCTCGTTGTTTAAGAGATCTTTTCTTACTTTTTGACTAGTTGCACCAGCATCTTCAAGATCTGTCTTCACTTTCACTCAAACAGTTTTGCAGGCTTGTGTTTGAGATTTTAAGTTCCTCTATATCTCTTTGACTCTCCTTCATGCACTCTATTTCTTTCCTGTATTGCACATTCAAGGAACCTGTCACTTTTCTAATCTCGTCTACTTTTTAATCAGTGTCTTCTTTAGAAGCAGCTATTAATTCTTTTACTGCAGAGTTTTTTTCAGGTTGGGTTTCCTGTATATGTTTCTGTATTTGATTCTTTACTTCCAATGCTATGAATTCAGAGATTTCTTTTTTTATTTCAGAAATTAATTCTGCTCTTAGTTCCTCTATACCTTTCTGCTGTTGCTTATTTACTTCCAACACTATTAATTCATAGATTTCAGCTGAGCTAGTGTCCTCTGCACTTGTTCTGGGTGGGCATTGGGTTTCTTCCATTATATGTTTCTGTATTTGATTCTTTACTTCAGACGCTATGAATTCAGAGATTTCTTTTTTGTTCCACAAATTAATTCTGCTCCGAGTTCCTCTATATCTTTCTGCTGTTGTTTCTTTACTTCTGACGCTATTAATTTATACATTTCAGCTGAGCTAGTGTCCTCTGCACTTGTTCTGGGTGGGCTTGAGGTCTGAGCTTGCATTTTTCTCCTTCTGTTTGTCATTTATGTATAGCGCTGATCTCTGACCTTTGGTGTAGAGCTTTGGTGCATTTATAACCTTAGCGCCTAATGAAATTCAGGTGCAGATCTACTAAGTTTGAGTTTATCCAGTTATGCCTGGCTTGGATCTGGCTTTGTGTTCAGCTCCTTCCTGCTGCAGCCCTTGGAAGTGAACCTGTGGTACTCCTCTGTTGTGCTCCTGGCCCAGGAGGCACAGGGGAGTGCAGAAGCTCACCCCCACACTTGCTGGGCCTGGGCTTGGGCTGGATGGGAGGGGTGGAGGTTTCTGGAAAAAGCAAGAAAGTGAAAGAGTGGGCTGAAAGGATCCCGAGAATTCAGTGGAAGGACTCATTCAGGAGCTGGCCTGGTCTCAATCCGCAGAGATCTAACTAGTGCAAGGGAGCACAGGAGTTCACCCCCACACTCACTGGGCCTGAGCTTGGGCTGGATAACATTGCTCTTTAAAAAATTATTTTAGAATAATTTTATAGTTTTTGAAATTTATTGAGCTAATTCTTCTTCCCTTTTTAAGTTTGAAATTGAGAACTTTCTCTATTCTAGTTCAGACAACTGTATGTACAGTATGAAACTTCTGATTCATACATGTCTTTACTTGGTACATAGACTTTGTGGAGAATGAAAATCATGCATTTTCTAAACTTATCCTAATTAAAATATTGTTATGCATATAATTAAAATAATGTAAAAACATATTTATATGCTTCCCTTAATTTTAATTAAAGAATGTAGCTAGTAAATACACAGCGACCACTCATGCTTTAAGGTATCACTGATTTTTTTTTTTTTTTTTTTTTTTTTGGTTTGGTACCAGGGAATTGAACTCAGGACCTTGTGCTTGCCAGGCAGTTGCTTATGCCACTGAGCTATCTTCCCAGCCCTCATTCCTGTGTTTTATTTTATTTTATTTCTTTTGTATTTTAGGGAAGGGCATACAGGGTGTTCAGCATCTCACTACTAGATCAGACTTGTAGTGATCCACCTGTTTACAGCCTCCCAAGAGCTGGGATTACAGGTGCACGCCACCACGCCTAGTCTCGATTGCTGTCTCAGTGCTACCCAGGGCCAGGGCCAGCATGGCAGGACTCCTGCATTTTATAAATACATAAAATGTACTGATTATTTGATCATTAGTTAATAAAAGGATTTTTTAAAAAGATCTTTTATTCATTATTTTATTTATTTACTTATTTATTTGTTTGGTATAGGATCTTGCTACACAGCTTGGACTCATAGTATTCCTCCTGTCTCAGCCTCCCCAGTGCTTGGATTACAGGCATGTGCCACCACAGCCAGTTTTAGTGGCCAGTGCAGTGTACCCAGGGTTCTGGGGCCCTGACAGCATGTGGTACAGGGAATTGAACCCAGGTTCTTGTGCTTACACCACTGAGCTAACTTTCCCATTCAATAAGTTTTTATTTTGTAATTTCTGTCTCTATTCTAAAGCTCTTTTTCCTTTCCTCAACCAGCATCTTCCCAAATAATTTCCGAGTTAGCCTGCGGCACTTCTGAGCATGATCTGTGTGCAGTGTCTGTGTGGGCTCGTGCCCTGGGGTCTCTCCTGCTGAAGTACTTGTCCTGAAAAGACATGAAGAGGTGAGCTGCCTCGGACAACAGCCCTGGATGGGGCAGGTGCTGTGGGATCTGGGCCGAATGAATGTTTTACATTCTCTTTGGCATGGCTTGTCTGTCCCAGATAAGCATGAGAACATCTTCAGAATGCTTGAGTTTGTTTGGAACTGAGGAAAAACCCAATGTCTAATAAAGATTCAGCAGAGGTGTCAGAAGTGAGAGTTCAGGCAAGTCGCCACTCGCAGTAGTTCTTACACAACTAAAACACCTGTATGGTTTCTTTGGATTACCTAAATAGGCTTTCTTTTAAAAAACTGAAATACACTGAAAAATATAGAGAGTAAAATAAAAGTCATTTCTAATTCCCCTAATTTTAAGAGAACAAATTAACATTTCTGTACACTTATGCCTACTTCTCTCTAAGCATACATATCACTCACAGTGACACTTTTATAGGAATAGGATGCAATAAAAAAGCCTTTAGCAAAGGTTACTTCTATCTTTACAAATACTTTCTCCTTTAAAAAAATATTAACTGCCAGGTATGAGCCTTTTATCTCCTTTCATCTATACAAATAATCCACACTCAATCATAGTTTTTATGTATAATTATGTACATATATTATGACATATGAGTTAATATGATTTTTATAAAATGAGTTAGAAAATTCTCTAAGGCAATATGTAACACTAGTTTATTATTTGTCATTGGCCCAATGTTTCACAATATGCACATCTCATACTTTCTTCAGCTATTTCTCTATTTAACTTTTTCAGTTTTTGCCATCCTAAACTCAAAATGTTTTAATGAACTAACATCCATAATGCTAAGAGTCCCTAAGTTATATGTTTTCAATTTCTGATTCTGATGACTTTTCCTCAATTGCTAACCTACTATTTTTAGTTATGTCAGTATAACATATATTTGTGTTCTCCTTGAAATGTTCAATTAGAAACAAGAAGAGATATGTGTGACTTCATTTTGTAATTTCAAGTAGTATCCTCTTTTAAGCAGACCTTCTCAATATGGTGGTCAGGTTGTGTTTCCAGCTTTTGGAGCTACACACTAAATCATTCCGTCAGGAAACTGTTGCTAAAACAGCCACGTTCTGTGTGGCTGACGTGGCATCAGTTTACACTGTCTGCCAGCTGTGTGTAACAGCAGCCTGTCTTGGTGGGATGTAGCAGAAGCAGCAACAGCAACTCCTGATTTAGGGGCAGAAGATGTAAGTACTTATTTTCACAATTAACCAATTAACCCAAAGGAAATCCAAACTCAAGAATGCTAAGAAAGAGTACAATTCCCACTAGAGACCTTTCTAGCTGATTCATTTGAGAAGATTTGGTCTTAACCAGAGGAGAAAGGCATTAAGCCAGCATATAGTTTCAGGAAAATGAAGAACTTACAGGATCTTGTTAAAAAAAAAAAAAGACCTAAATTCAACTCTGGCTAATGCAACTTTTAAATCCTAACTCTGTAGAGTGCTTGGGAGTACCCTGGCAGGGGCTGTCCCCTGTAAGCTGGAATGCATGGCTAATATGCATATGATTTTTCCTGACACAAAAATTTAGGCAGGTTTGATTAGGGTAAGATGAAAGGAGGCTTAGCAATTACAGTATTTGGAAGAGAGAGCCTGCTAAATATTCTAAGGAGGATTCAAGCTGGTTAAAGCTGACTTACAGGCAATGTGGAAACTTCTGTTCTCAAGCTCTGTACATGACTACAGGTGTGGTGCTTGCCAATTTGATGACAAATGAAATCCTGACACAGACCCCTTGGCAAGAGGGGCCTTTTTGATGGCTGTTCCCAAAGACTTCCACTCAGAAGGGCATGTCTAGAGTTCCTGGTATTTTCAGAGTTCATAAGCCATGTGTTTATGGGTTGGTTGGTGATGATTTTTCTTTTTGTTGAGATTCTTTACTCTGATGTTCAGGTGTGCACGGAGCCTCACAAATAACTGCTAGTGATCCATCCTGAGTACAGTAGATTATTGACCAGAAGGTGTAAGTGCTTGTCACCTCTTATGCTGGGGATACCTAGATGAGCAAGATAGAAGATGTTGATGGCCCTGTGGAGCTTGCAACACAGCAGGAAAAACAGATGTTATGAGAGGAGGAATGAACACGAGGCTGAGAGACTGCAGACCTGGATTTGGGCTCTGGCGCTGATCCCGATGAGCCATATGGCACTCTGAGCTTCAGCTTATGTGCTATGAAATGAGTGCACTGGGATGGATAAGCTCTTCAGTAATTGATTCCTCACCTCGTGTGAGTTTTTCTCTTGTTCTACAGGTTCTTTAATGGGCACTGGATTTTCTTCACATCAATTTTGGGGCTGGGTGCTCTCTTTAGGCAATAGATCTCTTCTGTCATCAAGGAGGCCCCATCAGACTGAGATGTGTAACAGAGACTAGAAGGATCCTTCTAGATGGGCCCCCTTATAATATGATCTTTTTGTCGGATAAAAGGTTGCTTCCAAGGAAGGTGTTTCATTAAAGGTAGTAGTTCTATATCAACATGTCTTAAATATTTGGGCTTTTGCTTTTCAAATGGTTAGTAGTCAGAACAAATATCTTCACTGCTGCTGACCTTTGAAAGATAAACACACAAAAACTGGCCGCTAAGCAAAATGGAGCTGTTTAAAATGGGTGTGGCCAGTGGGCTTAAGTTCACAAGAAATCTGAGTTAAAAAAAGTGTAAGGCAGAAAAAAAAAAAAGTAAAGCAGATTGTGGTTTGAAATAGAATAGAGAATACCCACCACTAGTGACTATATATGCAACTTAACTTCCTGGAGCTCATCACTACTCAGTTGTTTTTGACTTTGCAAAGTCCTGTAGCATGTTTAAAGGGAAATAGACATAGTAGATTTAACATAATTACTGTGAGTACTCTTCTCCCATCAGCCTTGCCTCATTTTCACAATTAACTAAATGGGCATTCATATATGATTCGCTACTCCTTTCTTTCTCAAAGGCAGAATCTGGGACAGATTCCCTCTCTTCTGGTGCTGAGGATTGAACTGTGGACCGTTCCATGAGCTACATGCCATGCCCTTTTCATTTTTTAAAAAATTATTGGGCCGGGCGTGGTGGCGCATGCCTGTAATCCCAGCACTCGGGAGGCTGAGGCAGGAGGATTGTTGTGAGTTTGAGACCAGCCTGAGCTACAAAGTGAGCTTAAAGCCAGCCTGAACTGCATAGCAAGACCCTGTCTCAAAAAGCCAAAAAAAAAAAATTATTGGACAGGGTATTGCTATGTTTCTGTGTTGCTTGAACTGGGCTCAAGCTTGCAGTTCTTCTGCCTCAGCCTCCCAAAGTGCTGGGATTGCAGAGGTGCACCATTGCACTTGATCCAGGTCTCTTCTCTTACGTCATTCATTGTGCTGAGGCCACCACCCTCATCACCCAGTTCTGTTCCTCCTGCATCTTCAGCCTCTTTATATTGGTTTTTCATCTTAAGTGAAAATATGTTCTTTTTTTCCATTTTAAACTAACCAGCAATCCAGCCATGAATAAGCACAATACCACCGTACTGTCCTCTTTTTTACCCTACCCTTTCCCCAGCTGTAGGGAACATGTGGACACTTTCAATTCTGATATGACTTCATCTCTTATCACTTGCTCTTCTTGACACTTCCTCCTCCCTGGTTGCCTTGATGCTGTTCAGGCTCTGTCATCTGTCTTCACTGACTTCTCTTTCTCCACTTATACTTTAAACTGTTGCTTTCTTGTTTTGAATCCTGAGCTCTCCCCTGAAAATCTCACTGATAGCCATAGTTTTAATTAAATGTATGCTGGTGATACCTAAATTAAAGCACATACAAATCTTTAGGAATGATGCAATGGAGAAATGGATGAGCACTACCCACTACAAACAAATGTTATCACAACTTCTCTTGGGGATCCTGCCTTGGACTCATGGTCTCGGACATCTTCAGTACATTGTCTTGCTGGAATCTCAATTTACCATAGCCCCAGTGAACTGATCTTTCTTTATAAAATCTGCTTCTCCTAATAAAAAGAATTTCAGTCTTGACCAGGGCCATCACTATTTTAATCACCAGCCTAACTGCATAAATCCAACTAACCCGTACATCCTATTTATTTAGCCTGTTTGCAATCTCTTGCATCTGACACCCACAACCTGCTCATCCTTCCAGGGCCTTAGTTTTGCCTGCATCAACTTGAGGTGGACAATGGCATCTGGCTCTTAAGGCTCCCCCTGCCTCCACCCTGGTGCTCTACGTTGTGACTTATGGGATTTTTCTAGCATGCCACTTGGTGATGTTACTTATCTCCTTTGAATCTCTCATAGTGTTTAACAAGCAGCCGAAGCCTCCAAATTATAAGCCCAGCTTGGCTGTCTGGCTTTTCCCACATTACTGAACAGGCACTGCTCTCCAGCTTCACTGAGTAGGATAAATCACCAAAACCCAGCCAGTGGGATCTCCCTTCCATGCTTGGGGATTTACAGGTCCCTTTTATAGACATCTGACAGGGCTAAAAGGGTACCTTCTTCCCTAGAAAGCCAGGCTGCCCTTCCTGGCACACACAATATTTTGTATAAGCTCTACCCTGACAGGCTTAATTAAAGACATTAGCTTACTTTATTTGCCTCTTTAGTTGAAGGTGAAAACTTCTGAAATATAATTATACTTTTATTTCTGAATTCCTAATGCTTATAGCAGGCACATAATGGCTAATTAATAACCTACTGTTGAGTGAATAAATGGAGGGCAGAGCCACCTGAAGATCCATGGTGATACTCTATTTTGTTGATCAACCCCATGGGAAGCATTGTTTTTCCTCTGTAGTACAACCTCAGTTGCAGGCGTGTGCTTCTTGGATGGGTCTCTGGACTGCTGAATTTGTCGCCAGGGTCGGGGGATGCAAGGCTCACTGCATAGGTCTGAATTTTGTGCCTATCCTTAGAGCAAGTGCTAGCTTGGTCCCTCACATGATGTACACATTGAGAATGGGTGGCAAAGTTCACCAATGGAAGACATGTGGTTTATTGCCAGAGCTAGAGGTTAGATGCTGGACAGGCAGAAATTACAGATCCTCATCACGTGTGTGCACCAGCAGTGTAGCTCCTGGAAGAGCTGGGCTCACTCTGGGGCTGGGCAAGGCCACTAGGAAGGCTCTTCAGTGTCTTTTCTCAACTTCCCTCTTTGTGTTCTAGGTTCAAACCTCTGAACTTAAACCTACTGATGAGGCTGTGTGTGCCACGGGCCTTCCCTTGCCTTTGATCTGTCATTATGCCCATTATTCCATCCCAGGGCACGGCACAGTCTCCTTGCTCTCCATTCCTTTGTCGAGGACCACTCTGTCGTCTGAGACTGCTCCTGTGCTGCAAAGCCTTCTCTGCCCACCCCAGTGAGATGCTTCCTACCATCATCCTCTATGGGTGTATCCCATCGGAGTGCTATTGCCTTGTCTGTATTCCATTAGGCAGTAAATCCTGGAAGATAAGGAATAAATTCACTTTGTTCATTATGTATGGTCTAACCTCAACATTTAAAAAGATGCTGAGCCCATGGTAGACACTTAATAAATAAACAACAATTAAGATACTCATTTCCCACACCTGCTTCTTGGTCATGAAACAGCATGAACTCTTTTGGGCTCATTTCCTGTAGTATGGGAGTTAGCACCTTTTTTATGGGAGCTATGGAGAATCTGCTCATGTGGGATAAAAAGAAATTTATTGCAGTGAACAAATGAATTAATATTTGTCTGAAATATTATTTGATTGAAAGACATACATTTTTATTGTCCAAGGGGTGAGGTTGTATCCCAATTGGATTCAGTTAGTGACCTCACTTAGGCAATGATTGACATCTGGACCAGCAATAGGATGTAATGTCGCAGTGTTGAGTGTCACGGTATATGAAGCATATCCTTAGTATAAAGGGAATATTTGCAGTAAGCTGTACAGAAACTGAATCCCAGAGGCACTGTCAGGGAGGGCAGTAAGTAATTACTCAGCGTGCAGAGAACCCTTATGAGTGGCTCCCAGGAAACAGTGAACTTTGGCAATCTCCTTTTTGATGACTGCAGACATGAGTGTTTTAAAAAGAAACTTCTCTATCGTCTTGTTGTGACCTCTGATGTCCTTCAGAAGCTGGAGCTTGAACTTGGTGTTGGCAGCTTAAGTGGCTCGTATGGAAATTGCCCCAATGTGCTAAATTCAGCATTAGAGCAGCACTCCTGGGGGGTGTCGTTCCATCTGCAGGCACTTATCCCAGACTGAGAGAACGGGATTGTGGGCGCTGCCGAAACGCATGCACGCCTCACGTTGCACGCACAGGGGCTATTTCTGTACTCGGAACAGTGGGCAGAGGAGCAGAACACCACAAAGTGGTGTGAAACTTTGTTGGCTGACAAAATGAGCTGGGGAGGAAGTCCAGAAGTCTTTGCGTTCTCACTTTTATAACTAAATAACTACCTATCTATCACCAGGTGGAATGAGTCTATTTATACCAGCTGATAAATTTGAAGGTTGTAATCCTTCGAATTCATGTGGAACTTATTTTTCAATAGTTGCATTTTGGTGTTAAATATATTACATAGCTATAACTAAGCAGCATGCTTTTTTGAACAAAAGAATTGGACTGAAAATCCTGTGTGACTGACGTTCCTCCTTTGGATGACTAATGCTGATGCCCTGTGGGAGCTTGGTAAAATAATTGCCCTTTCTTTTTTTTTTTTTTAATTGTCCTTTCTGATCTTGCTTTTGTTGCTTTTAAAATGGATAAGCACTACTGATGCTATGGGGTAATGAACATAACAAGCCATGAACAAACATCTCTGGGGACAAACTATGATTATAGTGGATTATTATGGTGAGAGAGAATAGAATAAATATGAAAACTAATAACCTCAGATTAGATTATAAATTCATTATGAATTGCTATAAAAGTTAAATAAGAGCACATACCCTGCACGTTGAGAGACTGAGCTAGGAAGATTGCACTTTTGAGACCTGGGCAATTTTGTGAGACCCTACCTCAAAATAAAAAACAAAATAGACTGGGCAAATGAAGCATATCCTTAGTGTAAAGGGACCCAGTGGAAAGGCCTTGGATCAATCCCCATTAGTACCAAAACTGAATAAAGAAAAGAAAAAGAATATGTACCCTGGACAGCCTAAAAATAACTCTATTTCTGTGCTCTTTTAAGTAGCAGTATCCACAACAACTTTTTGTGGAATGCTTACTATGTGCAGGTACTTTGCTCAGCTCTTTCCTGAGGTATTCATAAAATTTTAATTGAGCATCTACTCTGTTCCACAAATGGTATGTTATCTCGTTTATTTGATGACAACCTTGTGAGGATCTATAATTTCATACTCGTTTAATAAAGCCTGAGAAGATAAGTCATTTGCTTACAGTGTCACAGCCAATCAGTGGAGATGATGGTTTTCAAATCCAGTTCTGATACAAATCTTGAGCTCTTCACCACTGTACTGTACAATATTTCTTTGGCTTGGTGTGTAGTTAGCTTGTCATATTTTTAACAGAGTGTAATGAACCCGGAAGAGAAAGTGAAACCCTTATTGCAAACCCTCTCCTGGATTTAATAGGCTCTTCCTTGTGTAATTTTTCCATGTGTCATTCCATTTCATCCACATCACAGCCCTTTGAAGGGCTTTTCAGATTTCATTTTAAAGATGAAGAATCTGGGGTTCATAGAGACTGGTTGATTTTTCCAAAGGCACATTGCCGGGAAATAACACAGCAAGAACTAAATCAAAATTTTGATTTCTGTTTTCCTTCCTCCAGATTTTGGTTGCTCCTCAAAATGATCCAGATAGTTTTATAAGGAAATATAAGCATAAACATAAACACAAATGCCACCTGTCCCAATTAAATTGAGAGACCATAGGATTCTGGGGCCCCTGGAGTGTTGTTTGTATCCAGCCCTGGAAAGCTTGCCTGCTGAGGGTCTGTAGATGAATGTGCAAACCAGTCTTGGCTTGAGTCTCGCTGGCTTAGATGCTGCCTCACCTGCAGGGATGGATTCTTTCCACAGAGTCTTTCTGGCTCACTGGCTCTGTGTGCCTCAATGTCTGCATGTGTTCAGAACGCGTCTCTCACATTGTTCTGTTGTCCAAACAGCCCGCCAGGATCATGACTCAGCCTGGACAATAAATTAGAGGGTCAGAGTTTAAGGAAAGGAAGATGTCTTTATTTGTAAAGAGGAAAAGGAGGAAGAGAGGAGTAGATAGCTACGCTGATAAGAGAGAAGCAGGGAAGGGCACTGTGGTAAGACGGAGAAGCCCAAGTCCTTTGATTTTAGCTGTTTTTTTTTTTAAAGCTAATCATAATACTTTTTTCTTTTTCTTTTTTTATATATTTGTTCTTTACTTATTTTTTATATTTTATTTTATTGTACAATATCAATGCGATAGTTTTAAGGCACCTTGACAAGATGGATTCAATAAATTAATACATTGCAAACTGTTTTCATAATGTTTTGGTATCGTACAAGGTGCATACATGATATTATACTTACAGACATTATTATAGCAGATGTCTCAACAGAGTGAAAAGACAACCCACAAATTTTGAAAAAATCCTAACTAATAAGCAATCAGACAAAGGTCTGCTGTCTAGAATATATAAAGAACTAAGATATAATAGGGCCCTCAAATTTAAAGACCGAATTCAGAAATGGGCATCTGAGATGAATACATGCTTCTCAGAGGACGAAATTAAAGAAGCGAATAAATATATGAAAAAATGCTCCACATCGCTAGCCATCCATGAAATGCAAGTAAAAACAACACTGATGTACCACCTTACTCCAGAAAGAATGGCTATCATAAGGAAATCAACCAACAACAAATGTTGGAGAGGTTGTGGGGAAAAGGGAACACTTCTCCACTGCTGGTGGGAATGTAGACTGGTACAACCATTGTGGAGGTCAGTGTGGAGACTCCTCAAAAGAGTAGGACTGAAAATCCCATTCAAGCTGGCTGTCCCCCTACTGGGAATTTTCCCAGAGGAACTGAAAACATTGTATCATAGTGATATATGTGTACCTATGTTTATAGCAACACAATTAGTGATTGCAAAATCTTGGAAATAACCAAGATGTCCATCACATGAGGAAAGATTGAAAAAGATGTGGTATTTCTATATAATGGAGTATTATTCAGCTATTAAGAATGATAAGCTTGAAGCATTTATATTGACGTGGATGCCACTTGAACATATACTCATAAGTGAAATAAATCAGACACACATGTGTAAATATCATATAGTCTCCCTAGTATAAGAGGCAAAAAAGAAGAAATACAAATAGAAATGTACAACAACTAAAAACAATTGAGTCAGATAAGGCAAAGTGAATGGCATATGCTGCAGGATACTAATCAGCTTTTCTTTTGGATGGTTAACAACTTAAGTTCACAGATCAAAATTGGAGAAATAGAAGAGCCACAAGGTCAGCCAACATTTTTGCCCTAGCCTTTCAAGATCAGCAAAGACTTAGGACATAGGAGAACCTGTACTGCAGCATCATGAAACTCAGTTGAGCTCCAAATTTTCTGAACAAGGAGATTATGGAGCCACAGAGGAAAGAGATCAAAGTTCTATAATGTGCCTGGGGAGAGTCACATGGAGAGAAAACTTTCTCTCAGGCTCTTACAGAGAGCAAACTGGTCAAGCATTGGCTGTGACTCATTCACATGGATGACACAGACGAAGGATCTACAGAATAAGGTACAGGACTACAAGATAAACCCTGCTGGGACTTCACTGACCTCATAAGAAACAAAAAGTACATGTGTTGGTATATAGCTCTTGCTCTCTCTAGGTCTTAACCATCCAGCAGAAAAGTATAAAATGAGGTATACACCGTGGGGCTATAATAATAAGTTGAGCTGTAAATGGCTATGGTCGAAAACTTCTTCAGATAACTCACTATTGTTGTGGAATGGTGGACTGTGTTGGATTGTGTTGTCGAGTTCAGGCACCTAAATTAGTTGAACGACAATGGAGTGCCCATCTTTGACAGGTGTAGACAAAGGAAGGGGTATAGAAAGGAAGAATCATGAAGTGTGTGTATGGACAGTACAGCTGGGATAGATAATGCTGTGCTTCTACATAATTCTATGGGAGGCAAGATTTGCACTAATGGGGGTTGGACAGGATATTATGTCGGCTTCTAGTACTATGGACAACCACTAGGAAAATAACAAGGTAGAAAGTATTAATTATTGAATCTTTGATATAATTCAGATATAAAAATAAGATTCGTAAACAGCTACACTTTCTTAATTTTACCCATTTTTGTAGGGGGTGTAGTTGATTCTTTTCTACCTGGAACTTGCCATAACTGGGTTGGCTTCTAGGCACATCTGCCTCATGTCATTTTTTTCTGGTCTGTGCGAAGCTTTGCTTGTTTGTCTTTGATGTACATTTTAAGGCCTTATCAGGGCCGCCCAAATAGCTCAGTGGATTAATGTGCTTGCTTAGACACAGGGGCTGGGAGTTCAATCACCCCCACCCCCCCATGCTGGCCTTGCCCCTGAGGTGTGCTGAGATGGTGATTGAGACTGGGTGTGGTGGTGCACACCTGTAATCCCAGCACTTGGGAGTCTGATCTATGCAGTGAGACCCTGTATATTCTGTATACCCTATCCTAAATACAAAAAAAAAAAAAAAAAGGCCTAATCTTTGGGGTGGGCAGGGTTGGCAAGGAGGTTTCTTATTTATGGTTAGTAAGGCTGCCTGTGTGATTATCTATTGTACTGTATAATGACCAAGAGTGAATAGTATAGTGACTGTAGAGTGTGTATACGTGTATATAAGTGTATATGTTAGTGTGTGGTGTGAGTACATCTGCCTTAAAGTTAGTTGGCTCCCCTTGATTCCCCTGTATTGTACTGGTGGCAGTGTCAGCTTATCATTTGTGTACCTAGCTTTCCTTCTGCGTCCTGCCTGTCAGCTCTTTTTCTGGTCTCTTGCTGCAAACATGAAGGCTATTCCTGCCTTTTATTATATATATATATAACACTCACCTTTGATTTGCTTCCCAGGGGAATCCCAATTTGTTTTTTGACTCCTTCTAGTTAAGATTAGCTAGAAGACCTAAAGAGGCCCCTATTTTATTTTTTCTCCTATGGACTCCTGACTCTACAAAACCTTCCCACCAAATGGGAAGGAATGATTTCTGGGAGGTACAGGGTATGTGTGTGTGTGAATGAAATTTCTTTAATGTTGCATCTTAAAAATTAATTAAAAATTAATGCAAATTGATAGATTAAAATATATGTATTTACTGTCAGTTACAATTCTATTCTAAATTATTTATAAAAGAAAATAGATACCTACCCCTTGGCATCCTGCGTTGTCCCTAGGGCTACAAGTACTTCTGTGTGAAAAGCATCAGAGTGCACTTTTTTAAAGTTGTTCATACTAAGGTTCGTAACTTAAACTCATTCTTTTTGTTCTATGTAATCATGAGGCAGTTTCGTTATTTTCCTTGATCTCATGGCTGAAGGAGGTGATTTGCTACATGTCGAGAAAGTGATGTAGATTTCACAAGTATAATAGATGATCAGTTAATAGCTTCCTGATGACTTTGTAGGCACTACCCATGGAAATGATGCCTGTTATCCTGTGGTGCATCCGACCGATAAATCCCAGGCTTTGTGTACAACTAACAAAGAATGGCAAGCACACAGATGGCGAAGGAGAAGCGGCTACATTTATTGAAGGTGTGACCAGGGAAAGACCACACCAGCCAGCACAAAGGATGAACAGAAAAGTGGTGTCAGGATGACAGGATAGTGAAAGGCATGCAGCACACTGATAAATCAGGCTTGCAGGCTTTAAAAAAATGTGCAGCCCAGGCCTGGTGCCTACCATCTGATCTGTGAGGTAAGAGTGACAGGAATGATTGGCAGGGTGCAGAGCCATCTGCAGGGGTTTCTAGTGCACAGGACATCCCCAGAAGTCACTATCTTTTAATTAAAAACATGAGATGCAGTCCATATTTATGAACCTTTAATGAAGTTTGAGTGAGGAATAAGGTTAATGAAGGTCAGGCCAGGAGATCTAAGGAGCTTTTCCTTTAACGTGCTCTTGCCTAGAGCTTCAAATATTTTCTGAGTCTTTGTTCTTTTTTACCTGTCTCAGAGCAATGGAATGAGGAGTGGCCCTAGCAAGCTTGTCCGTACTCATAGTCTCCCAGTCCCCACTCTAGTTAGCTGTACTAATAGCTGTTAACATTTATTGAGCATTAATTACATGGCAAGTATTTTATATTATTTTAATATATTTTTTGTCTTACAACGACCCTGTGATATAGGAGGCCCTATTATTATCCCAGTTTTATAGAGGAGGAAAAGGAGACTCAGGATAATTTGTGCGAATTCACACAGCCAGCAGATAGACAGGCTGGAATTCTTATCCAGGCAGCCTTAGCCCAGAATCACTAAGTTGTACTGTAAGGTCCGAGTCAAACAGACTCCATGAGTCAGACAGACCATGTTACTGAGTCACAATAGATTGTTAAGGTTACTATGGTTACTGCCCTACCCTCCAGTGCGTGATGTGCCCCACAGCTTACAGATGTTCTTAAGATAACCCCACCGAAACCAACAATTCCCGGGATGGCAAGACCCTTCCTAGAACAAACCTCCCTAACGACCCACACCACCCAATTGTTGCAAAGACCAATACGAGCCATCCTATCCGTTCGAATGTAAGCCCAGCTAACACACACGATTGGCTTCTGTCACTCTGTTTGCTGCTTAGCCCACCAAAAATACTATATAATCCTGAGCGAACAAAGGCTCGAGGTCGCCATGGCCCAGTTGCCTGGTGACCCTGTGCCAGCACAGCTTCTAAAATAAAAATCCCCTTGCTTTTGCATGAGAGGACGTCTCTTGGAGTCTTTCTTCACGCTGTGGGCTTCTCAGACCTAACAGTACCTCTGCTCTGGGAAATGTGCAGCCTCACCTGTGGCTGGCAGAACACTCCAAAGGTCCTGAATTTCGTCAGCAGGTGTGTGAGTCACCTCTGCATCTTGGAGCTTGATGCAGGGTTAGAAGTCACGGTAGCATTCATCTGCCATCCCGCTCATGCTGGTTCAGGGAACACCGATAAAATGGGAGGAATGCAGAAGGGGGAAGCCAGGGCTGAGAAGGAAGCGTGGGGTTATTTGTCGCTCATGGTAAAGCTCTTCTCTAGCTGCTGGCAGCAGAGGTGAATTCAGGCACCCTGGCAGGGACTTCAAGGCGTCATTTGTTGAGGTTCATCCAGAGTTCCTTGGTCATGCAGGGATCTGCATCTTGCCCAAACTCTCATTCCCAAGGCTGCCATAAGAATAGCAGTCCCAGGACTGGCATGGAGGCTTATGGTGCTTGTGCCAGCCTAACTGTTTTTGGCACAGGCACCATTTTTTCTGGCACTCTCTCTTCTGGTAATTGGAACTGTTGACTGTGCATGCTGCTCTGAATCTTGGCTACCACACAGCTCACCTGAAGGAAGGGTTAGAGTTTTGGTGGTCAATTACTGGCTGACTGACTCCGGGAGAAGGCTTTTCTGGCAGTCAGAAGGCTGCTCCCCAGTGAACTGTCACCCCCTGGGGCCTCCTTCGAGTCAGAGCATGAGATGTTTGAGGGTTGCAAAGAGGTATGATGCACCGATAGGGCTGAAAATGCAGGCATGGAGATTAGCCAGCTGTTCTCACTTTGGCTGACAGTTTTGAAAATTACTATTTTGATTGAATGTTTTTATTTTATTGTACGCCTGGAGTGTGTTTCTTAATTGTAGATAGGGTGTTTGACTTAATAAGGTATCAGATGGTTTGTGTATGTTTCTGTCTTGTTTGTGTCCCACCTGACATCCTTTTATCTACTCTATGGCCAGTCCCTTAGCTCAGTGCCTCAATATTTTCTTGTGCTCTCTCTGTAAACTCCTTTTTTTTTGCAGTACTGGGGATTGAACTCAGGACCCTGTGTTTGCCAGGCAAATGCTTATTCTACTGAGTTATCTCCCTGGCCCTGGAAACTCCTTTTCAAAGTTTAATTCAATATCTAGACTGTGAAAACAGTAGGATACAGTCAGATATTGCAAGCTGTTGCTACTATACACTTCAGGTATTCATAAATTGAGCTGTTGCCATATGCCAGGCATTGCATTAGGCAGTGCAGTATGGAACCAGGTACACAAAGTTGATTATCTCTATGGAGGTTAATGTCTAAAGTCAGACTAACTGTGTAATAATGAACACATTTCTAGTTTACTTGCCATTTGAGTCTATGTTCCTAATGGAAGCGCATTCCTAGTTTCTACATTGCCCATTCTATACTTCTATGTCTCTCAAATTCTTTACCAAATATTCAAGATATCCAGTGAAACTTGAAATTCTCTTCTGCAGAGAATTGTTTCTGGTTATTTCATTTGCAAATTTACCCCTATGTAAGCTCTTATTCACCTTCTTGATGCCTTTCTCAAAGGAATAGGTACTTAATCTCTTAGTGAGGTTTGAGTTTTTCCCCATTTGCTGGATTCCACATGAACAGTCTTTTCTGAGATTTGCCCCATTAATTAATAACTTTGTTTCTTTTCTATATCTTTAGTTTGCCAAAAGGAATCAGCACAGAACTCTTTTTTCTTGTCTATCCTACACCAACTCTTCACACCTGAGTGCTTCACAGTAGTCCCAGCCTTTTCTTTATATCTGGACTTGTAGAAAGAGTACTTCATAATTGTTGCCTCCTTTTCCTACTGAACATTTGCTCCTGTTAATTTTAAGTCTAGTTCCTCACTCCTTTGACCTTGGCTGCACTGAAATAGTTCATGGTAAACTCATTAAGCCTTCTTGTCAAATCCCAGTGAATCTAGATTGCATTCACTATTGTTGTTGCCTTTCTCAACATTGCTCCTAATTCAGGCCTTGTGGACTCCTCTGCTATCTTTGAAGGCATCATTTCCTCTGGCTTCTGGGATTCTGCTCTCTACTGATTCCCTACCTATCTTTGTAATTCATCTGAGTCCCTTTCACAGGCTCCTCTTGCTATGCCCTGCAGGACTCCTTCCTGGGATTTGCCTTCTAATTCTAAGCTTTTCTTGATGATACTATCCAGGCTTGTGGCTTCCACCATCATCGCTCTTTTTAGACCTTTCACTTGGTTCCCATTATAACCAACTACTACTGACCACACTTACCTCTGTGTCCCACAGGATCCTCACTCTTACCATGACTGACTCACTACATTATCTCTCCTTGCCCTTTACTGGCCACTCTCCCATGATTAGCTTCCAAAAAAGATCTCATGTTTTCATCTTCACAGCCCCCAAACTTGGGATTATCCTTAACTTTCCATTCTTTCTCACCTTCTGTAGTCAAGAGAGTATTAATTCATGTTATCTCATTCTATTAAAAATATTGTTTATGAGGAACAACCCACTCAGCCCCCCTCCTGTCCCTCTCTTGGATGGAAGCTTTCTTTCCCCCAATAAATATATTCTGCTCATAACCTCCATTTGTTCCTAAAATTCATTCTTCAGTTTTAAAAATATTGTTTCTCTTAGTGTTTATACATGGTACTCAAGGATTTGTGGTAAACTTGTTGTGGATGTAGGTGGATATTCCCACCCACCAGCACTAATCTGCTGGCTAGAGACTAGTCACATCATTAGCAGTGATACTATTGTTAGAAAGATGTCAAGTGAGGATAATATCTTAGTTCAGGCTTCTATGACAATATCATGCATAGTCCTGTTTGAAGCAGGATCCTAGATAAAATGGTTGGGTGTGATTGGATTGATAGTTAAAATCAGAGCAGGACTCAGGCACAGTGGGGGAACACCAGGATAGGGACAGTGTGAGGAAAGTAGCTGTTTGGGCTCAGGAAGCTAATGAGATCAGCAAGGGCACTGTAAGGAGAGATGAGGGTGGCGAGACTAACACTAGTTTGTTTCCCAGTGGGTACTGAACTTTTAATGTATTGTTTAGATGGGAAGATTTGGTTTAGAAACCAGGAAGAATGGAACTACTAGGCTGAAAGACTTAGAAACTGTAGATACAAGGAATTGAGGAAGGAGGCATTGATAAATCCCAAAGGCTTTGGAGTGGCGAGGTCTCACCACAATCTATTTCATTCTGTGACCTATATAACCATTGTGTGCCATATGTCTACATAAAATAATTAAAGCTAATTAAAATTAATTTTGCTGGGTGAGTGTTTGAAGAGTTTTATAATAACTCTTGAGGTAATTAGAGATGCTTTGGGATGTCACAAAAGGAGCATTTGGAGTAGCCAGGGTAGATATTAAAACCAGAAATGTGTAGGAAGGCTAGTAGCAGGACGACAATTCTGTAACTGAGGAAGCATCAATCTAGGGATGAAAGGGTTAGGCTGGTAAACTGGCTTTCTGGAAAACACATGAATAACAAGCTTGCTGTGTAGTATTTTTCAGTTTCTTTCAGTTTCTATGGTGTGGCTCTTTATTTCTACCATGACTGATTTCAGGTTACCTGTGGTTTACTGACTGCCTCATACAATTCCTGAATACTTAATAATCAGCTTTTGGCAAACCCTGTGCAAGGTAGCTAGAGCATATCAACACATTTCTCATAAGATTCTGCTTAGCTTTGTGATCTTATGTAAATTACTTTAATTCTGTGGATTTTAATTTTATCATAAAAAAATGAAGTGGCTAAAATAATCTCTAAGGTCCTTTTCAAAGGACCATTCTAACAAGGCAAGTGATATTTAAGTCTAATGCCATGTTGTAAGCCAAAAGAATTACATCAGACTTCTATGACTGATAGTGTGATATTTCAGAGTACATAATTTGACATCAAGTCATAATCATATTATGTATTATCATCAACTATGATGTGGCTCCTGCTGTCATTGTATGTGTCATTTTCAGGGTCTCTTCCTGGAAGGATTTAAAAACAGCAGGCAGCCTATTGGGGAGCCAGACTTCATGGCCTAGGGTGAGGTAAGAACCCCATTACCCATGGTCTGAGAATTCTATGCTTGGTTGCTAGGCCCTAGGAGTCACATGAGGGACTGAGAGAAAATCTTAAGGCTTTAACTATATTTCTTATTTTACCATGACACCTAATTGTTTTTCCCTGGACTGGCAAATACATAGAGGCTAATTTCCTTTAAGCTTTTTGAGGGCCATGGAGATAGCTCAGTAGAATATGTGCTTGCCTGGCAAGTGCAGGGTCCTGAGTTCAATCCCTGGTAAAAATAAATAAACAAACAAATAAATAAATAAATAAAGCTTTTTGAAGGCAAGAATGGTGTCTTTTATATGACATGTGTCAGACTCTCACATATAACACTCAGTAAAGAGTTGTTTTGAAAGTGAGAATAAACTATTGGGTTTATGAAAGAGCCAAACTGACTTTTAAAATGTGTGTGGATGTGGGCATATGCTTCTCCTTGTTTATCTTAATGCTGAAGAAAAATATTTTTCTTCCACTGAGCCATCTCCCCAACCCTTATATTTTTCTTCTAAAGAAAACAAAATAGAGATAGAAAGAAAAAGAACTTCATTAGAAATGATACAAGATTTCACTAAACAAAGTACTAGGAATTCAACAGTGCTTGTTGTATTACATGATGCTATCTTCAAAGTAGTTGTTCAGATTTCCAGACATAAATGTGCAAGATTTGTTTAAAGAAAGAAACAAAACAATAACCAAGAAGTTATAAGAAATTCAAAAGAGGAAGAAAAAATCAGAGTTAAACTTTTTTTTAAGCATTGACTGCTCCTTTCAAAAGGCCAGCAGAAATTGACAATACAATTACCCAAACCATTCTGCATATATACCTAAAATATCTTTCCCCCTTCTTTCATTTGTCTTTTTCCTTATCCCAGTTTATCCTTCCTACCCAACAATTTCTTTCCCTTTCACAGTATCTGTTGTACCTTTCAGATTTTCGTTACTCTTTCAGGTTCTCACATTAGTGAGATAATATGATGTCTGTACATGTGGATCTGATTTATTTCACTTACCAATATAGTCTCTAGATGCATCCACATATCTACAAAAGCCTTGCATTTATCTTTTTTATGGCTAAATAATACTTCATTGTGTAACAGCTCCATGTATTTTAATCAGTTCCTTAGTTGATGAGTATTTGGGTTGTTTCTAAGATTTAGCAATGACAAATTGCACTGCTGTAAACATGGTACACATATATCACTGTGGTACGGTGATTTCAGTTCTTTTGGAAAAATACCTAGGAGAATAGCTGGCTTGAATGGGACCTGCAGCCCTAGCTTTTTGAGGAATCTCCATACTGATTTCCATAATGGTTGCACTAGCCTGCACTCCCACCAGCAGTGGGAAAGGGTTCCTTTTCCCTCCACAGCCTCTCCAGTATTTGTTATTGGTTGACTTCTTGATGACAGTCACTCTTTCTGGTGTAAGGTGGTATCTCAGCATTGTTTTAATTGGCATTTCTTGAATGACCAACAATTCTGAACATTCTTTCGTATATTTACTTGTCATTTGTCTTTCTTCATTTGTGAAGTACACGTTCATCTCAGATGTCCATTTTTGGATTGGGTCTTTGAATTTTGGAGGCTTGATTTAAAAAAATTCTGTATATGTTCTAGACAAGAGTCCTTTGTCTGAGGGAAAGTCTGCTATAATTGAGAAATGTAAATTTTTCAAATGTGAAAAATTGCTATCTTATTATAATGGAAAAAAATTTCGATGTCACAAGTTCAATATTGAGCATTTAAATTTTCCTTCCAGCTTGATAACAGAATTATCAACTGCAATCCAATGGAAAGAAGCACAAGAGAGAAAAACCCATACCAGGCAATCAAGGTGCTTATTCTTAATTTGTAGAAATAGATCATCTTTTTCAAAAGGAAAATATTATACTTTTATATGTCATGTTATATATCATCAATAACATTTAATCTACATGGAGATCTTAATAAGCTAAGTGTTATTATTTCCCATCTTAAAGAAGCAACTGAGACTCAGAGTTGAGTCACAGAAGCAAACTTTGGTGGAGCCTCAAGTTCACGTCCCACAGGCGAGCTCTCACAGACCAGGCTGCCGCAGGGCTTCCTGGGTTTCTTCTCTCTGGAGTCCCTCTTCCGTGTTAGCTGTAGGGATTGGGTGCATTCTCCTGTGAGTGACCTGGCTCAGCCCACAGCCAGGCAAACAGAGGCACCAGCCTCTCACGATGTGCTGAGTGAATACGTCAAATCAGAACTGTCCCAGCCGGAGGTGGCTGGGCTGAACTTTGCTCTCATGACTCAGCTCCATGGAGGTCTGGCAGTTGCAGAGGTAATTAACTGGCTATGGATTGGAGGTTCAGGTAAGTCTTGGTAGATGTGGCACCTGGACTTTGACAGTCCCCTGAAGGAGACGAGGCACTCTTGGGCACATCCCTTGTGTGGCATGAAGGACAGTGGGAAGCTGCCAGACCAGGTGTGTGGGGGAAGCTAGCTGCTTCTTTCTTTTCCTTGAGCTGTGCTTGGTGGGTTGGCAGATTATAAAAGGCATCATTGGCTTTGCTGGGGTCAGGAAGGTCACTTGTGTAAATGCTAGAGGTGCTTGCTGAGTCACCATAGAGAGAGTTCCTTCATTTGGAGAATCTTAGGTTTTTTCAGTTTGTATGTTACTGCCTGAGGTCTAACCTAGTGAGTTGTGGCAATAAAATGATGTAATTTCAATGAAGAGATCGAGTGTAGTGTCTTTGTGGTCAGGATGAGTTGGTTGGTGAAGATTGATCTCCTGACAAGGTGAAAGCAGCTTTCTTCTGGTTACACTTATTTGTATCTGAATGGAGCTGAGTTTCACAGGTCTTTAGGAAAGCCCATGCTCCCTTGCCCTGACCTGGGGCACTGGGTCTTTCCTGGAACTTGCTCGGAAGAAGCTTTCATCACATCTGGCATTTTGAGAAGTCTGAGTTTCCTTGGGTTTCCAGAGCTGTGAGTAAGAATGAGGTTGGGGGTAACTTTGCGCCTCACTCTTGTGCATTCTACTGCCTCATAGCTCTTGGCTCATAATGCCAGAGTCTGGCTCTGTGTTTGAGTTCAATGATGTTGTGGTTTGGATATATGCCCTTTCGACCTTTTGTTCTGATGTGATATTTTAGACAATGCTAGGAGCTTCAGGAATGGGAACAAGTTAAGAGGTTTGATCAGAATCTTACAACCTAAGGTAGTTCCCAAGAAGAAGAAAGCTGGGGCTGAGCTAACCTTTGTGAGCTGGTGATATAGGGGCTCCCCAGATATGAGAAGGGTCGAGTCTGCCTGCTCTCCTCCTTGATGAGATGGGCTAGGGGACTCTGGAGGTCATTGCCCCTGCAGCTACTTCCCATTTTGAGGACCAGAGAAGGAAAATTGTTTGATGTAAGGAAGACTTGCAGCTTTGAAAATCTCCAGCTAGGAAGAACTCTTCTAACCCTAGGTTCACATCTGCTGGCTTTCTGGAAGAGGAATGGTTATATTATAGGGTCTCATTCTTTGAAAAGGTTCATGGAAAGATTAAAAAAATGTGTCTCTTGAGAGGCAAATCGAAGCTTCTGTTTGTTTAGGAAATATTTTTTAGCTGCTCACAGCACTTTAAACTTTATTTCTGATAAAACTATTAACAGTTTCTGCATGCCAGGCAGTGTTCTGGGCATTTGCCATTTCTCTCTCTAGTGCTGACAATAACTCTACAAAGTAGTTATGATTTCTCTTTTATGGGTAAGGAAATTGAGACTTAAAAATGTTAGCCAGCTAGTAAGTGGCAGAGTCAGGATCTGAACTCTGCTCTAGCTCTCTCCAAAGTCAACTCTACTTCTGTGATACTTCAGCACACCCATCCTGCATCTAAAATTACTTTTTTCTCTGTACTTATTTGATACAGGGTCTTGCTACACAGTTCAGACTCATTGTGATCCTCCTATTCCAGCCTCCCCAGTGCTAGGATTACAGGTGTGTGCCACCATGCCCAGTTTCAGGGCTGGCACAGTGCACCTAGGGTTCCTGGGGCCAGCATAACATGCAGTACCAGGAATCGAGCTGAGGTCCTTGTGTTTGCCAGGCAGGTGCTTGGACTGCAGAGCTATTTCCCCAGCCCTATAGTAAGTGTTATATAAATATTTGCTGCTGGGATAAATGAAGAAACATTAATTGGGATTCCCTGATAGTATTTTGTAGATGCATCTATTAATGTTATCTGTCTCCCATGCTTCCCACATCTGTTGTTCCATATGTACTTTTTAATTTTTTAAGAAACATCAATATAATTGCTGAGCCTGTTATTTATTTTATGTATCTGCTCAACTTTTTCATCTTTCTCTATATTTATCCCCATAGGGTTTGTTTTAGATAGGGTTTTGAAGACCACAAATTGTTCTTTTCACAAAACCGAATCAATATTCATGTTTGGATATAGGCTTAAAATGATGATTTATTTCTTCATTGTTTTTTTCTGCAGGAAAATAAAATAACAACATAACTGCTCAAAATATAAGAGAAACTCAGAGGGTTGGAATGGAACCGTGGGTTCCCCAGAGGCCATCTCAGCCTCAGGGGAAGCCCACAGCGCCGTCAAAGGACCCAGGTCCAGGGCTTCAAAGTGGACATCATTGGCCTGTTCCTCGCCCTCGACACAATGGAGAAAGGTTCTATCAATGGCGAGATGTCCGTGGAAGTCCTCAGCCGCAGCAGGACCCCAGGGCAGACCACCAGCATCCTCTGTATGCATCCAGGCCTGGGGAGTGGCCTCATCCTGGGTCTGGAGTTGACTACTATGAAGGAGGTTACCCCACTCACTTATACCACAGGTTTGCATTTAGGGCTTGGCAATAGACCTGGCTTTGCTAGATGCTTCTCACAGATAACTGAAGATAGAATTTTCTTTTTCTTTTTTTAATGTATTTAGTACATTGTCTGCAGATTAAACTCATAGTGATCCTCCTGTTAGCAGCCTCCCAAGCGCTGGTATTACAGGATTACTCCACCAAGTTGCTGTCTCAGTGCCCCAGGGGTAGGGCTGGCATGCCAGGGATAAAACCCAGTCATTGTGCTCTGCCTAAGCAGGTGCTAATCTGCTGAGCTGTCTGGCCAGCCCTTGAAGATAGAATTTTCTTCCTCTTTATCTAGGAGATTCTTAACGCAGCTCTTATTGGAGATGGAAGGATTAGAAGGTAGAAATTCAAGACCACAAGTGGGACCTTCTTACTTTGAGGTTGCAAGAGGCAATGTATGTAGACTATGGAGAAGCTTTTCTTAGGGTGCTATGCTAAGTTCCTTATCATCTTTGGGGCTACCATCAGACAGTGTCCTAGTGCCCATAACCATACCTGGGATGTGGTAGGTTGCACAGTATGCATGTGTTGAAAGAATGAGAACTTTAAGAAAAATCAGTCCCAGAAAGGTAGTTACAGAACAGGTTTTGTGTTCAGAAAGAGAGGCCACAGTGGTGTAATTCTAGGTTGGAGCATCAGGAATTTCTCTCCAACTCTACAGAATTCTGTTCAATAGTGCTGGATGAAATAGCTCATGGAATGTTGGAGGCCATTTACATTCTACTGTCGCTTTTCCAATTAGGTTGACGTTTATGCACTTACAGATTTAGTGCTGCAGTTATGGTAATTATCAAAAGAATTTGACTCTGAAATAATAAAGTATTAGTAATACTAACAACATGATATTTCTTTCCGGGTTGTCAGATTTTCAAAGGAAGGTATGTGAAGGACAGAGATAATGAAAATAATCAGATATAACATAGTCCATTTGACCTTTCCCATCTTATTTCTATCCATAATAGGGATGGAAGCCGGGCGTGGTGGCGCATGTCTGTAATCCCAGCACTCGGGAGGCTGAGGCAGGAGGATTGTTGTGAGTTCGAGACCAGCCTGAGCTACAAAGTGAGCTTAAGGCCAGCCTGAACTGCATAGTGAGACCCTGTCTCAAAAAGACAAAAAAAAAAAAAAAAAAAAAAAAAATAGGGATGGAAATTATAATATATTGGGCTCTTGCAATCTTCTCCTGAAGGGTTTTCTTAGGTGGTATCTGGGCAGAGTGTTTTTTTTTTTTTTTTATGGTGCCAGGGATTGAACTCAGGACCTTGCACTTGCCAGGCAAGTGCTTATTCTACTGAGCTATCTCCCCAGCCCCAAGGGCAGAGTGTTGTTGGATGTGTATTTGAAGAGTAAGAGTTTTACTAAAAAAAAGTGTTCTAAACTAAACAGAGCTTATTTTTTAAAAAGTATTAAATGAAAAAGTTTTGCACTAAGAACCACAGCCATATTATGTCACTGACAAGGGTCTCTCTCCCTCTTGTTGTGATTCTGAATTTCCTGCTTCTAGGACCCCACATGAACTGTGGCTTTCAGGCAGATTCTGGACTGGGGTGGGGGTGGGGGCTTCTGCCATCTGAAGTTGTTTAATTTGTCATGTGCTCGTGGCTTTTTTTCTCCACCATGCTCATCCTCAGATGACTGACCTTGTTTGTGGTGCCGTAGGGTGGGCTACAAGAATCCCTCTCAGAGACACCATTCTCCACTGCTGAGGGATGAATATGCTTATGGAAATTATTACTACCATGGATATCTGCAGTGGCAGCAGGAGGACAGAGGTGTGTAACAGTCTCCAAGAAACCTTTGGGGTTTGGGTTTGCGACAGCTGGGCTGACAGACAGGGCAGAGGCTTCTGGTGCCGTGTGCAAAGCCTCCCTTTTGGGCAAATGAGACAACAGCAGAAATCCTGCTCCTTAATGTCTTGGGAAGAGCAGAAAGGGCTTCCATTCGCATGTGATGGTGGTACAGAAACTTAAGGCGGAGTTAGCAGTTGTGTGCCTGGCTTGTGTTGCATGCTTTTCTTTGACTCTTCCTCGTAGCCATGGTTAGAGTTGCTGATGAAGTAACAGAAAAGTCAGTTTTTAAGGGCATCTGCCGTGTGGTGGGCTGCGCATCATGTGTGCTGGGCATCATTTCACCCTCCAGGGGAAGTCATGTACTAGCAGGAGTTTTATACACTGTATTGCCAGGTACCTGTGTGAGCTAATGGTAATTTCTGACCAGCTAATAAAGGAAAAATCTGTTTCAGTGTTGAATACACCACCACACCACCACACCCACCCAGACCATGATCCCTGGTATTGAGCACATGGATAGAGCATGCTAATTGGTTCAGAGAGGCACTGTCAGCTCAGATTCGTTAATTTGGCTTTTTCTTCTGTGCCTACGAATTAAACTAGTATGTAGTACATGCTAGGAAAGCACTCTGCCACTGAGCTTATTCCAGTGTGCAGAACAAATATGTTTTCACTTATTGTGCTTTAGTAACTCTGCTTCATAGCTCACCAGCATCTTTCTGAAAGAACTATCTGAAATAGGAAGTGACTTGGCCTTATTTTGTTCTCTCTGAGGGTGCAGTACCAAGGCAGGGGAGCCCTTATGTCTGGCATGAAGATTATGGAGATCAAAAATACCTCAATGAATATAATCATGAAAACAGGAATGGTCCATTTGGAACAAATAATGAAACCCAGATCCAGTAAGTATGAAAGGAGAGGTCAGTTTGACAAGGCTCACTCAACTCTGACTCCTTTAGGCCCATCTTAAGGTACCTGGTGGTGATCCTCATCTCCAGTAACCTGTCTACTTTTGTTCTAGCCACAGAGACATGGAAGTAGCCCTGGATGGCCTAGGCCAGTTGTTAAGAGGGCCCTGGGTGGAAAGAGTATTACCTCTGAGGAGCTGCTTGCTCTGCAACCAGGGCTGGTTTGTGTCCTGCCAGGCTGCTGGAGCTCTTAGTCCTATGTGAGCCTCAGAATGATTGTAGCCTTGCAAAAGTTCTTATGACTGGGTCCTACCTCAGACCAGAGTGATTCTCCTCTGCCCATTTCTGGACCCCTAGATGAAATGTGATCTTGACATAAGGCAGAGCAAGGAAGAGATTTTTGCCCAAGTATCTGTCATGGTTTTATAGCCTAGAATTTGCCAACCCAAGTGTTCTGATTTAACATGTTCCCACCAACTTGAACCACTGGTAGTACCTGCATCAGACAGCATGGCACATTCATGCATGTACAACTGGTGGTAACAGCTGCCTGATGGACAGTTATGTGGATCCACCAGTGGTTCAAAGCCACCTGGCAGTGAAACATCAGAATTGTGGCTCCATCTTGAAGGTGTTAAGCCACTCCATGATGGCAAACTGTGGAGACCAACTTTTGCTGTGGATTTGAGGTTACTTCTGGTAATTGTGTTTGGAACCCAGGGGAGCATGTTTTTCTGGGATCAACGCACTGGTACGGAATGGGAGAGAAGTGCTTTTCCCTGTGGCATCTGTGCTGACCTTGGAATCAGGATAGCTTCCAGTGGAGAGCACTCAGCCTTCCTGGCTGGCCCAGCACCTGTCTAACCTCTGCTGTCATTTTGCTGCAGCTCTACCAGCTATAATACTTATAAAGACAGCCCTGCTTCAAGCTTGGGACAGGAGTGGCCTGGGGAGCTCCTTCCGGAGAAGCTTCCAACTGGAGCTCCAAAGAATAAGGTAACCTGAGGTGACATGGGCTGGAGGCCCTTGGCTGTGCATCATAACTGATACTGTCAGCAGTGGCAGGGAGGGCCCTCGGGGATGGGGTCTCCAGCAGCCAGCTGTCTGTGGAACTCCTCCACTCTCAGCAGGGCCTCCCCTTGCATCCCCACACCCCTGCTTTCCTGCTTCAGTCTTGGAATCTGAGGTGCTGATCTGGCCCTTTTGCATTTTTGTCAAATTGGCCTAGAGAAGAGGCTGTCATTAAGTATATGTTCTAGGGATCCCAGGGCACTAGAAATTTGGTTTAATCCAGAAATTGAAAGTTACTAGAATCTTTTAATTCAGGTTTGAAAAACAGGGCTTGAAACCTTTCCTGACTGTCATCTCTTTTCTCTACAATCATAATGTATGTCCCACCCATGTCACAAAATGGAACTCATAATATCTTAAATAATTTTTGTGCATGTGTGTTTTAGGGAAGGGTCTATAAGGTGTTCAGGGCCTCACTACTAGATTGGACTCATAGTGATCTGCCTGTTCACAGCCTCCCAAGAGCTGGGATTACAGGTGTGTGCCACCATGCCCAGTCTCAATTGCCATCTCAGCATGCCCTGGGCGCTCAGATGGCAGCAGGCCTAGGGATCAAACCCTCAGTTCCTGCACCTGCTTTCAGGCACTTTAATCTGCTGAGCTATTTTGCTGGCCATAAATAAATTTTTAATTTTGGGAAAGTTTTAGTTCTATGGAAAAGTTGCAAAGATACTATAGAGAGGAGCTCTTGGTTTCTGATAGTCTTGTGTTAATATTCTCTCCATGATTATCCCTGTATGATTTTTGTTGGATTTGTCCATATGCCTAGTGCTTATCAGGGTAGGACAACTATTACTGTGATGAATATCAGCAACTGGGTAACAATAGTCATGCACGCGTATGTAGCACTTTTCAGTGTACAATGAGTTTTGAATCTTTGTTTTACTTATATCTTGTCAGAATGTAAGTTTCATGAATTTCTTATATAACCATATACCCAGAGAAAGCCTTATGCTGGGAGCACAGTACAGCTCATAATATAGAGGTAAATGAATGCATGAGGAAGCAATAGAACGATTCTGTTTATCTACAAAGGAAGGTATTGACCTTGGGTAACACTTGTTCCAAGTCACAGTAGAAGGGTATTGGAATTTAAAGTTGAGATATGAATTTAAGGTGCCCTGACTGTTGGGCCTGTGCACCATGCACTGAGCCATGATGCATCCTTCAGCCAACACCCCTGCGAACTGAACATCTCCACATTTGCTGTATTTACTGGGGACTTTGCATCTTGTTTCTTTGAAGAATCACTTGGGAGGACCAGCTCCCTGAAACTCCTTCCCATGTGCTTCCATTGTCTTTTAACTTTCAGCAGTCACTGGCCAGCAAGTCCAACCTTCTCCAGCAGCACGAGTCTGGCCTCAGCTCCAGCAGCTATGAGCTCAGTCAGTACATGGCAGATGCCTCAGAACAGTATGATCCCATGCCTTTAGCAGCTTGGAGTCCAGGCCAGGCTGGTGAGTATGACAGTAATGGCTGTCACTGGTTGAGCCTAATGAGGAAGGGCTAGATAGCAAGGCTCTTGGGGAGTCCCCTTAACGTTGTGTTTCTGGGAATGATTGATTGTCCCACTTTCTTATGCTGGTCTTCTCAGCAAAGAAGCCAACTTTGGCTTCACTTCCTACTTTTTCTCTTGTAAAGGAGAAAGGAGATTGCATCATGGCTGTTTCTCAGAAGGGAGTACTTCCCACTTTTTCTTTTATAAAGGAGATGACACCACAGCTGCTTCTCAGGCAGGGCCGGAAGACATTCAGGGACCCTTTTAGCAACAAGTGGAGAAGGCAAAAGCCAGAGAGCACAGGGAAAGGCAAAAGCAGGGCACAAAGCCTGGTTGTAGGAGATGCTGTGGGCACGGGAGTCACAGCAGCTGGACACTTCTTGGCCTATTATTATTAATAAGGGTGCAGGCTGGGCACCTTATCATTTCATCAAATTATCAAACCCCTGCATTGTATTCTGACATATGTGCAGAGGCTTAAACCAAAGTGGGGAATGAATCACAGGTTTCTTCTAATTATGTAGCCCACCTAGAAGCTTATCTAAGTCCCAGGTAGAATCTGGAGAGAAGCATGTCTGTGGCATGTTTCTAAACTAAAGAAAAACAGTGAAAGGAATGCTAACAATGCCGTCTGTGTCCACTGGTCAGGGGCTGTCTCGGCAGTTGGTCCCAGGATACCCATGAAGTTCTACGTCCCTCATGTCTCTGTGAGTTTCGGGCCAGGAGGTCAGCTGGTGTGTGTGTGTCCCAACTCTCCCATGGATGGGCAGGTGTCCCTCGTTGAACTGCATAGCATGGAGGTAGGTTGACAAGGCTCTGTGCCCGGCAGTGCTGGCACACCGCTCACCCAACTACTTTTTTTTTCCCTTTTAGTACCAAGAATCAAATTCAGGACCTTGTGCTTGCCAGGCAGGCACTGTGCCACTGAGCTATATTGCTGGCTCACCCAACTACTCTTGACATACTTCTGTGTTTCCCTTTGCCTGAGCATGCGCAGCTCCAAGAGGGGATACTCTTGTGGGGAATTGGGCCACGCACTCCCTGGATACAAGGGTGCAGCAATGGTGTGCTCTTTTCTGAAAGAAGTGATGCTAGAGCTATGCTTTCTCTGAGATGCTAGCATCTCGTCTTCAGTAGCCTACTCCACTTTGGTCATTCTGCTTTCTCACAAGGCACAGAGCCACTCCTTAGGACCACAGCCCTAGAATCTGACACAGAGGCACTGGGTAGAATAGTCTTCGAGACCAATTTTATTTTCTGTTCCAGGTTATTCTGAATGACTCAGAGGCCCAAGAGGAGATGAGAAGTTTCTCAGGACCCTTGATCAGGTGAATTACTGGAACAGCTGCTTAGCAAAGGCTCCTGAAACCTGGAAAATCTTCCTGCTTGTGTCAGTACTTTGGGGTCTTGTCCTAGGTTCCCTGGAAGAAACAATCTATCCCAGCCAGAGTAGAGTTTTATGTGCTGCTAAATAGAATTAGAGGTGGCCTGAGTTACTCTGATAAGCTATTATATATTGGAGACCAGAAAAAAAAAAAGAAAAAAAAAAAAAAGCTTAATTTGGAAACCTAAAAATTGATTCCATTTTGTAGAAGTTATATGGTAGGAAGTTTTAAGTGTTTCATGAACTTCATAGATATTAGTGGAAAAGCGGAGTATAGCCCTGGAAATCATTGGCAAGTGGATCACAACAGAAAGCAATTCTTGCAGCAGCACCTTTTTTGGAGCTAGAAGGATCAGCTTTCCAGTTACCGGATGATATGTAGGTCTGCCCTCTGCAGGACCAAACTGGAACAGCTTTTAAATGTCGAGTTGTGTTGCTGACAAGCCCTACCAGGGCTCCTCTTCTGCGGTTCAGTCTTGGCTGGTTGTCAGAGGACCTGGCTTCTGGGTTCAGGCGTCCTACTCACTAGTGCTGCTATGGTGGGTGGGTTCAATAATTCTCTCTGAACATTGATTTTCCCTCTGAGAAGAGCTATTCCACATCATGACAGTAAATTTCAAGAGAAATTATGCGGGTTGAAACACTTTAAATATAATCATTACTATATAAATATATCCTTATCCTGAAGCATCCCTTTTAAGAAAATCCCCATATTGCATTTGGGAGCACATTTAGGCAAAGCTGAGTGCTGTCTCTATTTTACACATAGGTGTATGGGTGCGGGTGTAGAACTGAATTGGGTACTAAGCACTTGGCCCTAATTTGGCTTTGATTTATCGAATGACCTTGCACAAATAATTTTATCTATTTATTGAATGCTTGCAATATATCATTCTATTTGATTATTTTTTTTCTGTACAAAGGTAGGTTCTTTATTTATCCCTAAGAGAGGAGAAAGAGAAGCTCCAGCGGTGCAATCGGTTAGCGCGCGGTACTTATATAAGAGAGGAGAAAGAACTAAGGGTCAGAGGAGATAAGAAACTTGTTTACACTGAAATGTGGCTGAGTAGATTTAGGTCCAGGATCACCAGATTTCAAAGTTTTACTTGACATTCTGTGCAGTCCCTTAAAGTCTCTGATCCTTAGTTTCCTCAGAGGATGTGGAAAGAGGGTGTGCCGAGAGAAATTCTAAAGTCCTTTCCTATTCTAAAGAGAATAACCTTCCTGTGGGTGCAGATGTGTCATCCAGCCCTGGGCTATTGGGCTATGTTCTCAACTCCAGACCCACCAGCACCCTGTAGAGGTCCTGGGGCCCTGAACAGGGAAAGTGCTCAACCTGATCCTGAAATCTCTTCATAGGCAAGACGTACACAAGATAGACATCATGACATTTTGCCAGCAGAAAGCTGCTCAGAGCCACAAATCTGGGAGACCAGGGAGCAGTGACTTGGCTCTGCTTTGGCAACTGTTAGTTCTTCTTTGTCGCCAGAATGGGGTAAGTTCCTGCTTTGATGGGAGGGAAGGTGCTTGCTGGACTAGAATTGCATTATTTGTGGTATAGATGAGAGCTGGTTTGTGATATGATGGGCAAAGCGATATTAGAGAAGCAACACATGGTCCTCAGGGAGAACATTGCTCAGATGTCAACACCAGTCTGCTAACCCAGACAGTTCCCCTGACTCTCCCCTCCTCTGGTTGGGGGTTATTGCACCAGTCAGATAATACTACCGGGAAGCTGAGAACGGTTCCAGTAAGCTCCATGGCTCCGACAGGCAGAAAATAACCATTGTAGTAAAGCTGACGTTTGAAATACAGTGATCCAAGAAAGGCCTGCCGTGTGTTTGCATGATCATCCTCCTTATGAAGAAGGGCAGTGCCTGGCACCTTTCTCCTGTAACTCGGGCTGGCAACATGAGCACCAGTGAGACCGTCCCTCAGGATGACCCCTTTTGCCTTTCAGTCCATGGTGGGGTCTGACATAGCTGAGCTGCTGATGCAAGACTGCAAAAAACTGGAGAAATACAAGCGCCAGGCGCCTGTGGCCAACCTCATCAGCTTGAGCGATGAGGACTGGCCGGTGCTGAACACTGGCACTCGCAACCTGCTCACTGGGGAGATCCCACCCGCTGTGGAGACGCCTGAGCAGGTAGTGGAGAAGTTCACTAGGCTGCTGTACTACGGGAGAAAGAAGGCAAGTACCCCTGCTCTGGGTTTGTTTTAGAAAACGTTACATGTCCTACCCCGGCCACTCGTCCTTGTTCCAGTTACGTGGACAGCAATACCCATTTTATTTTATTTATTTATTTATTTTATAGTACATACTCATTTTATTTTTATTTTTCCTTTTTTGGCAGAACTGGGGATTGAACTCAGGCCCTTGCACTTGCCAGGGAAGCACTTATTTTACCAAACCATCTCCCTGGCCCCTTGTACATACTCATTTTATAGCATATGAAAAATTCAGAGAGGTCAGGGAAAAAAATAAAAGCATCATTGTGAGTCTTTTTGCCACTTACACTTATAGATTTAGCATAGTCCCACAATTAAGGG
Source organism: Ctenomys sociabilis (assembly GCA_004027165.1). Taxonomy (NCBI): domain Eukaryota; kingdom Metazoa; phylum Chordata; class Mammalia; order Rodentia; family Ctenomyidae; genus Ctenomys; species Ctenomys sociabilis. The sequence continues at coordinate 33,213 of PVKA01007600.1, read as the reverse complement.
ATAAGACCTGTTAATATTTTAGTACATCTACTTCTCATGTGTGGATTACAAATTCAAAATTAAAAAGAATCATAATTAAATTATATATACAACTGCTTATCTTTCATTTTGATTTTAGATTTATGTGGTGAATTACCTCTTTGGCTTTACATATGTCCCAAGAGCACTATTTTATTTGATTTTATTTGAGATTGAACCGAGGGCCTTGTGCATGCCATGCAAACTCCTTATCATTGACCGGCAGTGCTGGTCAAAAATAGTTATAGTCAGGCAATCCACTATTGTTAAAAATAGAAGCTTCTTACAATTTTGTTATCCATCACAAATTACTGCATTTGAACATATTATTCTGTAAATCACTGGCTGATCTTTTTAGTTTTTTAAAGAATAGATTTCTAGAAATAGAATTTATTGAGTATGAAGCCAGGAATATAGAATATGCAATTTTCAGTATTTCCTTCTATGTACACTAAATTAGTTTTCAGAAATGTTTTTTTACAAATATTATTCCTGTCATGTTATTATTACAAATAATACTCCTGTGTGCTTAGCATTACTGAGTACCTGAATTTAACAGAGAATGACTAGTTTAATTTTGAACTTGTGCTGATACATTCCTAAAAGTAGTAAAGTACTATAATTTAAAATATTTAATATGTGATTGAAATCATTTCAGATTTATTTAATTCAAAGTCAAAAGATAAAAGAAATACATATTATGGAGAAATGATGCTTTCACCCCTAGCTCCTCAATTTCTCTGAGATGTCCAAACTTTTTTGCATTTGTAATTATTTTATCCTTTATCCTATGACATACTGTTATTACGACTCTGCTTTCCTTTTTTCCCTCTGCTTTGGAGTTGGCCAAGTGTTTCCATAAAGGGATGGATAGTAGATCTTTTGGCTCTCCTGGCTCCTGGGTCTTGCTGCCTCTCCAGCTTGGCCCACATGGTGGGAAGGCAGCTTCACACAGTGTGTAAACGGATGAGTGTGGGCTTGCTTTGCTCAGACTTTGAGGACATAGAAACTAGAATTACACATAACTTTCATGTGCTACGCGACATTATTTTGATTTTTACTTGTAATTATTGAAAAGAAAAAATGGATTCTGAACTGTTGGGCTTTATCCTAACCAGCAGTGCTCTGCATTCTTTTTTCAGGAATATTTTGTTCTCTTTGCTTTTTATGATGCTTTCCATATATATGTTATGTTCACCCCCACAGTGCTCCTTGTCCCCCTCACTCACAGACCTCCGGTCCAGGTGTGGAAGGAGCTGAGGTAGGTGGAGAAGCTTCGGTTCACAGTCTATATTTATAAATCAATTATAAATTCTACCTTTCAGACAGGTGAATCCTGACCGTACAAAAAGGACCTCGGCCTTGGCCCTGTCCCTTACTAACTTTCATATATATATATATATATCTCACCTTCTGTATCACAAACATGCATCACCTTCTATATCGAACCTGCCTTGTATTTTATGACTACGTATTTTTCTATGGATAAGCTATAATTAATTCAAACAAATCCTTATAGGTAGGCACTAGATATCTTTGGCTAGTTTAAACACTGCTAACATGAGTAACCATTGTCATTTTGCTCAATTTTCAAGTGAATACAAATTTATTTGTAGAGGTGTGAGGTCAAAGGGTAGAGGGTGTATAATGTTGGGTATTGAAAAACTGCCTCCTTAAACATTCTGCCAAACTACTCTCTCAGCAGTCTCTAAGAGTGCTGTTTCCCCGTGTTCTCACCAATCCCAAGTACTTCCCAACATTAGATGTGTGCCGGTGTGAGGGGGAAAAACAGACAATTTGATGTAGTTATTTACACTTCTGTTATTATGAATGAAGCTGAATATTTTAAAATCTGAAGTTTTTTTTGTCATAGTTTTTCTACAGTTTTCTATTGCATCTTTTATTGTCCTGTGTTCATTTCTTGGAACTTCTCATATTTTTTTTAGGATTTTCTGTCAAAAGCAAAACTTTTTGGTGGTCATAATTAAGAAATTTTTCCCTACTTCAATATGAATTCATAAAAATGAAGCTGAGGTACTGTAGTGACTCCACTTTTATATTTAAATATTTAGTCTCGGTTTTCTTTGTGAGCTTGTGATGTGACACTCAGGAAAAATTAGCATGTTCAAATTATAACCATTCTTCATATATTCATTTTATACTGGGAATTACAGTTTTACCTGTGATTCTTTTATCTGGCAAATATTTATCAGTAAATACTACTTTTCAGGTATTGAACTCAGTGGGACATACAGAGATAAATCAATTATAAATTCTACCTTTCAGACAGGTGAATCCTGACCGTACCAAAAATAATAAAGGCGGAGATTTAAAAATATTTTCTATGTGACAGGTACTTGCTTTGTATTTCACGTGCATCATCTTATTTATCTCCATGGAAACTCTGTCAGTTAGGTTCTATCCTTGTTGTATGTGATTACAGATTAGGAAAGTTAGTAAGGGACAGGGCCAAGGCCGAGGTCTAGGCAGCCTGACTGTGAACCGAAGCTTCTCCACCTACCTCAGCTCCTTCCACACCTGGACCGGAGGTCCGTGAGTGAGGGGGACAAGGAGCACTGCGGGGGCTCAGAGTGAGTAATAATGAGCTGGATAACAAAACAACAGTCTCCATTCCCATTTGATGAGGGCAATAGTTCTGGAATTGTGCAAGCCTGCCAACTTGCACAATATGTAAGTTCTTAATTTCTTTACTTATTCTTAAATAACATTTTTGAAGGGGCAGGTTTTTGTGTAAACTGGTGATGCCCAGCTAGGCATAACTTGCTTCCTCCTTTTTCATATCAAAAGAAAACATGAAATATTATTAATGTTATATTACTTAAAAAGTAATATTATTATTTAAAAAGTAATAATATTATTTAAAAAGTAATCATTGCTGTCATATTTTACTTGCTCTGGCTGTAGGGCTGAATTCTCTGTTTCTTCAAAAATTCATTTTTCCATCCAAGTACTAACCAGGCCCGACCCTGCTTAGCTTCTGAGATCAGACGAGATCGGGCGTGTTCAGGGTGGTATGGCCATAGACCAAAAATTCGTTCTTTGCCTTTCTTTCTCCAATAAGATTACGATGGAAGATGGGATAATAAAAGAACTTGGACATGGAATTACGTCAGTGACTTGCTATCTGTAAATCACAGTGTTGGGTGCAGACATCAAGAGATTTATTAGTACCATTTCCAAATTTTGCATATCAATTGGTCCTTATTAAATCTGAAAATTGAATTGAAAGGTGAATGTGTGTTTTAAATTTTGTAGCTCTTACTCATATTACTGAATGAATAGTGTTACTAATTTGACCTGCAGAGGCATTTGATAGTTAATTTAGTTTTTAGTTTGTTAATTACTTTTAGCACTAGTTAGGCAGGCCAATTCCTATGTACACTGGCTTACATATGATTCCATTTATGTAAGACTATATTGTGGTCCCTCCACGATATAGTGAGACTCAGGATATTGGAAGTACCACCCTCACAGAGTCTCTACGGTTTCCCAGGAGTCCTCTCCATTCCAGCAACCAGATGGATAGAGCACATGGAAGAGTTGGTGTGGGTGGTTTTATGGGCCAGACCTGGAAGTGGCATCTGGCACTCACATTTCCATTCCATGGTCTAGACTCAGCCATACCCAGCTGCCAGGCAGATGGGAAAATGTGGTGCAGCTCTTTGTTCAGAAAGAAGAATGTGGATTTTGGAAGGAACCACCAGTCTCTGCCAGTTTTAAAAAATGCACTCTATCCTAATAGCCTCTCACGAAAACCCTTTTGCTACTAGTTGAGCTTCATTCCTCAGGATGAGAGCTTTTCTCTTTTTGTGGTGCATAGTTCTTGTAAGTATTTAGTAACTCTTGCTGAACAGTTAAAGTTGTCTGGGACCCGTGCCTGGGGAAGGCAATGGGGTAGCATAATTGGAGGCTGGAGATGTGGACACTTGCGGGAAGATACCATGCTGATGAGAGCCTGCTCTGGGCTCATACTTCCTATGCGCGCGGGAGACTCCAAGTCTCCCTGGCAGCCTGGGCTCTGCTGCTGAGGGTGCAGCAGTGGATCCTACAGCGGGGGATTTGTTGGTTTTTATTTTGGAGAAAGTTGGGCAAGGCATTACTGAATGTGATGTTGTGGTTTCCAGGAGGCCTTGGAGTGGGCAATGAAGAACCACTTGTGGGGTCATGCTTTGTTCCTAGCCAGCAAGATGGACCGGAGGACCTACAACTGGGTCATGAGTGGGTGAGTCTAACTTGCAGAAGAGACCAAGAGAGCAGAAATCCATCCCTCCAAGGTGGGAAGATAGTCAGGGTGAGGGAAAATGTGTGCTGTACAGAGAAGCCCACACTCTAAACTGTTTCCAATTTCTCTTTTCAGAGTCAAACAGCATTTCTCTTCTACATATTCTTACAACCTAGAGGCAAAGGCATTCTTCCTATTTACTAAGTGGAGTAAAACATTTACTCCAGGATCAGAATTTTTGAGATCCAAGTCATTTCTACATTTTTATAATCTTTGGGAGGGGCTGTGCTAGATCGTTTCATTAGTGAAGGAATGGGAGGACATTCAAGTTCACCTGATGGAGCTTTAGGCGTAAGTCAATGCCTCACACTTAGTGTTGTTGTGGAGATGTGAATATTTCAAGGTAGGTAGAGACACAGGGCAGCCAGACCATGAGCTGTGGTAGTGAAAGATGTCATAGGGCTGGGAAATAGGAGCCAGTGTCTTGGTGGGGGGCTATTGAGACTGTAGAGGAGGATTTGGTAAGAAACCACGAAAGCACACCAAGTCCCCTGTGCCAGCCAGAGTGCACTCTGAGGAGAACCAGATAAGGCTCACATGGTGGAAAAAATTCAGTATTGAGAGGAAGTGGTAGGAAAGGGCTGCTGGAAAAGGGGCTCTCCTGTAAGAAGCAGGCTGGGGCCGGACTGTGAGAAGGATGTCACCCCTGCACATTTGTCTCCTACTGTGTGATCAGGCTCGGTGGGTACCCTCTGGAATTAGGTTTGAATTGGCCATAAGTCCCATGAGGCAGAGAGTGGGGTAAAAGCATAGACCCCTCCAGGGCAAGTTTAGTCTGTGTTTTCAGTGGCTGTCATCCTGCCAGGGAGCCCATATTTCAGGATGGCCTAAGCTGTCTATTTCTCTAACCTTTACTCTTCTGGGGGATGAGCAAACCTGTTGAGTACTTCATTACACTCAGCCTGGAACTGAGGAGTGCTATTATATTGAGTGCTCCGAGCTCCTGTGGCAAGGGTGCTATTAACTCAAAACTGGTGTTCTGAGGGATGGTTTCCCCTTGGGTTTTGAAAATGAACATCCCATAACCCCGGGATGTAGCCTACATCTTGCTACAGAGTTTTGCCTTGGGCCATTGAGTTTTGATGGGGCCCAATGAGTTGTGAAAAATATCTCTTACTGAGTATGCTTAAATCTCAGATCAGCTGTAGAGCTTATTATATCCTTGTTAAGCACATCCTGTGGCTTGCCATGAGCAGGATCATTTCTGGTCCCTGTTCCACGCCTTTCTGGTTATTGAAAATGGCCATTTAGAGCTTGGCAGGGAAAGCTCCTCAGACCAGGGCTTATGTTGAGGCAGGAAAATGACCCCAACAGCTTTTACTTGGTATGGAGGAGGCTTCAGGGGAGGAAGGGCCCCCTGAGAAGAGCCCCAGGGGAGCGGCTGCTGCTCTCCATGGTCCCTTAAGATGTTCTTGAGTTATTTTGTTGATAGACGAAGGCCTATAGAGATGCCCACTTAAGAGTTAGGGCATCAGGGCCTAACTGCAGAAAATGTCCCCCCAACAGTGGGCTTGTGTTGAGAGAAGATGCAGCTGCATCTTTTCCTCTGGGAGGGCGTAAGGGCACAGCAGGGGGTGAGGAGATGAACACCTTTCAAAAGGAACCACTGGCTTCAAATGGAAATGCGCAGGGCCTATGTGCTGGCCCTGACCCAGACCTCTGGCTTGGTCCCCTGCTGACTGTTCTTTCCCTCTGCAGCTTCACCAGCACCCTGGCTCTCAACGACCCCCTGCAGACCCTTTTCCAGCTCATGTCGGGGCGGATACCACAAGCAGCCACGGTACCCTCCGGGACAGGCTTCTTTCCACACCCATCATCTGAGGGAAGGGTTGAGGATAGGGTGGGGATGTCTCAGAAATGCAAGGATGGCTTTGAAGGTGCAACCCGAATAACAACAGTTTCTTAATTACCTATCATGTGCTAAGTTCTTTGATGCATATTATTTCAGTTACTACATGGAGGTAGGAGTTATCATCCCTATTTTCCCCTCAGATGTGGATACTGAGATAGAAAGGTGCAAGAAAGAGCAGGAAGATAGCTGGGCGGTCTAGGTGCCTGCCTGGCAAGTACAAGGACCTGGATGAGATCCCTGGTACTGTATGCTGCCCCAGACCTGGAACCCTAGGTACTTCATTTAGTCAGCCCCCAAACCAGGCATGGTGGCACACACCTGTAATGCCAGCACTGGGGAGGTGGAGACAGGAGGTTCAATAGGAGTCTGAGCTGCTTAGTGAGATGAAACCTGGTATCACATAAATAAATAAATAAATAAATAAATAAATAAATAAATAAATAAAAAGGTGCAAGTGGCTCAAGACCACAGGGCTAGGAAGGGATCAGGTCAGAGTTGGCCCAGGTCTGTGTGACTCTGAAAACTGTGGCGTTCACAGTACTCCAGCAGCCTGCTCTGCTCTGAAGGGCAGGAGCTGCGGTTCTCCAGGCTTCTCCCAGTGGGGCTGCCCCTGTCTTCCCTGTGGTGGGGGGAGGACTTCCGTGGTGCATCGCTGTCCTTCAGAGCCAGGCCCATTAGACTTTCTATCTTTTGGAGTTGCATGTGGTTGAGGGGAAGGCTGAGGCCCACCTGAGAACTTTCCCATTATAGCAGCTGTGATCTTTTCACTCCAAAATGTTTCTTTCTTGAACTTTTTTGAACTCAGCTTTGTGCTTTTGCTTCATAGAAGCAACTACTTCAGTATCTCCCTCTTTCCCCTTGAAGATACCTTTATTCAATCACCATGATTTTTGGGAGCCTTTTTATTGAATTGTAGTTGGATTTTTTCTGATAACTAGTTTTAATGAACACAGACTTCTGCTTTTTTGTCTTTCTTATTAGTTGTATAAGATATAATTCCAAGAAAAGAAAAGGGAAATTATTATTTTGTAGGCTTCATGATTAAACTAAAGGGCTATGTTTTTTGGGGAGTGGGATAGGTTGTGACAGGGTCTCCCTATGTAGTTTAGGCTGGCCTTAAACTCACAATAATCCTCCTGCCTCAGCAGGAGTTAGTGATGGGGTTACAGATGTGCATGAAGAAGCCTGGCCAATGGGCTACTTTAAAACAGAGTATGCCTCACAATTCAGCTAAAATGTCTGTTCTGTAGTGAGATTGTGTCATGTTATGAGGTTGTAAACTTATAAAATGATATAATCACCTGAGGTCCATTGAGTTTCACTGCAGTGGTAGTGTTAGCTAACTTCCCATACTTTCAGGTGAGCAAACCAAGGAGTAGAAGTGAGGAACCCATGCAATGCTTAATCTTAGGGTACGAGACTTTCCTAGGATGCTAACATCTAATAACATCTCAGTTACACATGAGTAGGATGGTGGAAAAAGCTTGGCAAGTGGATACACAGATGAGGGTCTCATCCCAAATTCAACCTAGACCATGCTCCTGATTAGTGTGCAATCTTGGTTTTGTTATTTAATCTCACAAGGCCTCAGTTTTTCACAATTATGTAGATTTTGGTATGTGACCAATAGAGTAATTGTGAAAATTAAAGAGAGGGAATACCTAGACCTATCAATATCAATGCTTGACCCACAGATATTAGTTCATAAATATTTTATTGCTCTTTCTCTTTACCCATACATCTGTTATATAGTGCTTATTTTTTCTAAATCACTAGAGTAGAACAGAGATAGACACATACGTTCTTTTTTGAAACAAGGGATTTTTTTTTTCTTTTTTGCTGTTTCCTTTAGATCAAGCACAGGAGGCTTGGCTTATATGTCAAATAAGCGTGCATACATGTGCTGGCATTTGTGAATGCTGGCAGGAAAAATGCTCAGCACAGAGTACAGGTCATGGTCCAAGCCGTGGTGACAAGGAGAGCTTCCATTACTGTTGTGACCCTTTTTGTTCTTGTTCCTCTTTCTTCTTCATTTATAACATTTTCTGAGTTAAACAAGAATTAAAAGTAACACAGGATTGGAAAAAAAAATTCATTGAGATATGTATAAACACCAGATAATTGTGAATAGTTTTGACCTCCAGATGTTAGTTACTACTGTCAACCTCCTGTTCTACCCATCCGTGTGGCAAATTAGAGTTTGATGGCTTGGAAATTGTTTCTTTCCTTTGCTAAGTCTATAATCCCGTGTGCGTGCGTGCGTGTGTGTGTGTGTGTGTGTGTGTGTGTGTGTGTTTGTGCGTGTGTGTACTCGAGATTAATCCAAGTGTGAAGCCCTGTGCTGTGTGCCTTACCTTTTCTTACTAAGAGCAGCAATCCTGGTATAATCGCCGTAGGAGGCATGCCTCAAGTGGAATCCAGACCCTGTGTTGTTTCTGTGACTTGGGTTTTTTTTTGGCAATACTGCTGAGCCATCTCCCTACTCTGCTAGGTGCTTTCACACTGACCGTTTCCTCCCTGGAATTTGCCCTCTCGTAGGGGAAGGACTACCTGCCAGCAGCCTCCGAGGGCAAGTACCCTTTAAATGGGGCTGCTTTTCATTTCCACTTCTCTAATGACTCTCTGCTGCCCCCTTGTGGGCTCTGGTGCCTCTGCGTTGTCACCAGAAGGAGGAGGCAGGAGGAAGTTGAATGGGGTCTGAACTGTTAGCTTTGATTTTCTTCTTCTTGCATAGTAATTAGAATTAGACTTCACAAGGTTATTATGAAGGTAAGAAACAGGATGCCAGCAAACGGACTTTGTAGACCAGAAATCAGTAGGCATTTGGCAAGACATTAAACAGCCCTGTATTACCCTGACTTCCGTGATGGGCTAATCCTGTCTCCTCTGCTTGTGAGTTAAGGATGTTTGATATTCCTTCTCCTCCTGAAACATCAGAGTGTCATTTTTTTTTTGTGTGTGTGTGTGTGGGGCCTTGGACCTCGCTATTTGGGGTGGAGGCACTGGGAAAAAATTGGAAAATTATTTATCTCCAATTTCCTTACTTATATATGGATGGATATACATGTCCACTTGCATCTATCTGCCTTTTATATTTCTCAGAGTTTTTCTGAAAAAGAGAACTGTAAATCAGTAAATGGCAGCATTGTAGGCAGTGTAATGGGCATTTCCCAAACTCCTTCAAGCTAAAAAAATAGACAGTAGTCTTTTTTTACCTAACTTTTTGGGCAGTAGGTAATCTTCATTATTTTTCTGCTATTTTCCAGTGCTGTGGGGACAAGCAGTGGGGAGACTGGAGGCCCCACTTGGCTGTGATTTTGTCAAATCCATCTGGGGATCCGGAGCTACATCAGCGTGCAATTATCACAATGGGGGACACTCTGGGTAAGCCTACACTGTCACTGTGCCCTTCTCTAGGGTGTGGCCAGACCAGCTGAAGGCACCGTCCTTAGATTTCAGAGTCTGGGCAGGGCTGGAGTCTATGCCCAGGCCTCTCCAGGACCCAGGAACCTCTAATTTTTGGGATAAGAAATTTCAGGGAAAGGAGTGTCCTGCTTGCGTTGTCTCTTGGGGCTCCCTCTGCAAGCTAATGCAAGTCACACCAAGATGGCAGTCTGTGCTACAGAGCCACTTCCCAGTGGCTGATGCTCCACCCCTGGGTGACACCCCATGGTGCCAACACAGGGGACATCTCACCTCCTGTGGCCATTAATCCTTCAGTGACCTGGCTCAATTGGAGTGGAAATTCCATTTTTGCCTTATCTACCCCAGTAGTCCCAGAGTCTGCTTCTATCATCGCTGTGAGCACAGCCTTACTAGCAGTTAGGAGCTACTGGCTGTTCCAGATCAGCACATCTCGAGCTTGGTCAAAGGCAGAAGACCTAGAAATCTCAGTGTTCCCTGTGGGCCTTTGTGAAACGGGGCCTGTGAACCTTAGAACAGCTGTGTGTAAGGTTGTGCTGAGTGGTGGCAGCCCTCAACTGCACTCTCAACAAAAGGGAGCCAATGTTTGTTGAGCCCTGCTTGCCAGGCACTGTGCTAGGTATTTTATCTACTTGAATTAATTAAAAAATACTTTAAAAAATTTATTTATTTGGTACAGAGTCTCACTATGCAGCTTGAATTCGTAGAGATCCTCCTGTTTCAGCCTCTCCAGTGCTGGAATTATAGACATGAGCTACCATGCCTGGTTGCAAGGCCGGCAGGCATGCAGTACAGGGGATCAAACCTGGGTCCTTGTGCTTGCCAGGCAGGCGCTTAGACCTCTGAGCTATCCCTCTAGTTACCTTGACTTAATTTTGAGGCAATGAAAAATGTATAGGAGAACACTTGAAAACTGGGAACAGTTCACTAATTAATGTGATTTTTATGAGCTCCAGGAAAGCCCTCCATGGCTTGATGTTATTGTGAGCTGCGACTGTACCCCAGAAGCCTAGCGCAGGAATCGCTGCTCTCAATAGTCCGTGCATCTCCAGTCCATTCTCATCCTGAGGAAAGTCTGAAGTGTTTAGAAAACTCCTAATGAAAAGTCCACTGGGCAATGTAAAATAGCAACTGTGGAGGAAAATGAAATGCAGGACTGGGATAGAAAGGCCCGGGGCAGGGCCCAGGCCTGGGGCATCTGTGGCTCCTGAGAAGCACATTGATTTAGTCTCACAAGGCTTCTACCCCAGCCCGGAAGTCCACCCTTGCATCTTTGTCTTTTGCATTTGGACAGCGGGCACTATGGGTGGCTCCTGACTGGGCCTTGCTCTGCTCTCCCTGCAGCCGGGAAGGGCCTAGTGGAAGCCGCCCACTTCTGCTACCTTATGGCTCATGTGCCCTTTGGCCACTACACCGTGAAGACAGACCTTCTGGTCTTGCTGGGCAGTAGCCACAGGTATGTGACTTTCAAGGGGAGGGAAACGGCAAGGATGTTGCCCATGGAATTCTTTTAGCCCGTGCTGCATTCGCGGAGCCATTATTCATTTTCGGTAAATTGTTTTCCTGGGCTGCTCTGGGCCAGAGGATGAGTGCTGGGGACCTCAGGGTCCAGGAAGTTGCGGGCCAGAGCGTCTGGCTTGTGTTGTGCCTTTCTGGCCACTGGGTGGCACCCTAGCTCCACAACCAGACAGTTCCAGAAGCAAAATTTCCTGTGTAAAGGTTCCGGTTCTGTTAGGCAGGCAGGACCTGGTTTGGCAGCCCAACTGAGCCAAGTGGCGAGTGGAAGAGGTTTACATTTAGTCCTCCTACAATGACTGCATACAAACTCCTGAAGCCGCAGGTGGAGGTGACATCAGCCTTTTCTCCTGGGAGAAGCATCCTGATCCCTTGGAGAAGGACTAGATAATGGAAGATGGGACAAGCAGCTCCCTCACGGGTCCTCTCCGTTCTGGATCTCTTTATCCTCTTCCCTGTAAGGGTTACAACGTCTTGTGTGGTCCTGGCAGCTTGCTTTGCACAATTTCCTTTGTTACAGATTTACCCAGTGAAGAAGGTATATTTTAACCCTCACTTATGGAGGAGGGATTCCGGAGCACAGAGAGGTTGAGAAGCTTGACTGGGGTAGCACAACTTGTGTGCCCGTGTTTGTCACTGTGACCCTAGATGCCTACCACTGTGGCACCCCACCTGTCCCCTAGCCTGAGAATGTTAGGGACAGTACTTCTCCCCCCTACATTCATGACAAATGCAGAAATTTCTGGAGGTCAGGCCCTGTCTTCCAGGGATTATGTAGTGACTATGAGTTTGGACATCTTGGCGAGGTGTCGGGAAAGAGACTTGGGGCACATGGGATTCTTGAGGCTCTTGGGTGGAGCTCTTCTGCTCCCCTCCTCACTGGCTGAACGAATGAATGTCTGACCCACGCACTGCCCTTGCCTCCTGCTGGGCTCTCCTCCCTTTTCACCTGGCCGCTGTCCTCAGAGCTCCAGATGGCCTCAGCCGGATGGCCAGCTGCTCTTCTGTGCTCAAATGCAGGGAGGTTGGGCGGGCGAGGGGGGGTCATGGCTTTCTTGGGACACAGTAGAGTTTAGGGTTCAGAGGCCAACTCTCCAACTCTCAGTGTATTTACAGGGGGGGCCTAGGGTTCCACCCACCCTCTGGCAAGGGAGCTGGAGGAGCCCTTCCTGCTGTCTGCCTCCCAGACCCTGTGCAGAGCTCTGTGCTACCTCTAACCCAGGTTCAGGACAGTGGAGGGAGACAAGGCTATCCCCATACTGGGGCAAGGGGTCGCTTTCCTGTCTTTGAGCCACCAGGCCCAGCCTAGCACGGAGCCCCTGGCACATGCCCCTGTCCCAAGACCTACCCACCCACTCTAATCTGTTGTGCTTTTATTCCCTGGTATAGTGATGAGTTTCTGAAGTTTGCAACCACCGAGGCTATCCAGAGGACGGAAATCTTCGAGTACTGCCGGATGCTGGGCCGTCCCCAATCTTTCATTCCTTCTTTCCAGGTAACAGAGCCCAGAAAGGCTCTCCGCTTAGCCCTGGCAACTGGCTGGAAGCAACCTGGTCTTCAGCTGTGCTTTTGGCACGTAGGACCTGGGGCTAAGTCAACTATTGCATTTTTCGTCATTAATGAGAGAGTGGGAAGGCTTAGGATTTCTCTTCATGTCCCCTAAAGGTCATATTTTGCAGTATGAAAGCAAAAGCTTGCGGAGGCCTCTCTATTGGAGGCCCCCCGCTCCTTCCTGCCACAGGCAGATCCATGCCTGTGGCCCTGGGTGCAGGCCACACTCCCGCCTCTGCATCCGCATGCTTCTTGCCAACAGCACCTCTCTGCCGTCCTCTCCACAGCCGGCCTACCTGGGTGTCAGGGGCTCCCACTTCCTCCTGCTGTCCTTGGCCTACAACTTCTTTTTTTGCCTCTCAGGGTTTGCCTTGTAAGTAGCATCCCAACTTCAGATTTTTTTTTTTTTTTTTTTTTTTTTTTTTGTAGAACTGGGGATAGAACTTAGGCCCTTGCGCTTGCCAGGGAAGCGCTTATTCCACTGGCCCAGCATCCCAACTTCAGGTCTGTCCTCTCACCTCAATGTCTCTGCTTAGTGTCTTGTTTCACCTTAAATTTACAATGATGGACGCTGACCTCTGGCCATCCTCCTGTCCAGTCTCCTATGTGGCCCCAGACCCAGCACTGTGAAGCCTCTTCTGTGTGCTCCTGCTGTGGGGCTGGTGCGGTGGCCTGAGTGGTCTCACCGTGAGGTGGTCTGTTGGGGGCTGGCTGTGCAGGGGGACTGGCATGAGGTAGGCCTACTGGAGCAATGCCGGGCGTACGGGGAGGGGGCCGCCACAGCACTGGCTCCAGACCTCAGCTGGTCTCTAGCCCCCTTGGCCCTGCATTTTCTTTCCTCTGCTGGAATTATCTTCTGAAGGCCGAGTCCTTTCCTGGTGGTGCTTTGCGTCTCCTTCAGTGTACAGCAGTGAGAGTGCACACAACAGTAACACAGCACACACGTGTGACACACTTCAAAGATGGAGTATTGTATTATAAAGAGATAATCTATCCCGTGTGATCTGAGTTTTGCTGGAGACTTATCTTGTCCAGCTTGTGAGCTCCCCCTGTGGCTCCTCTACAGGCAGCTTCCTGTCCTTTCCGTTCTCCATTCACTCCACCTCTCGGTTATCTGGACACTGCTCTGAGCCCATAGCAGTGGCACCAGCCAGTTCTATTGCCTGTGCTCCCCATGCTGGGACTGTGCATTATGCTTCTTGTTTATTAGCTTTAATTGTATGGAGCTGGCATGATTATTCACCCATGGCCCTTTATAAAAGAAGAAACAGATTCAGAGGGGTGGCATACTATCCACTTACTTTTCCTGCATAACATTTGTTCTAGGTACTTTATGTGGATTATCTCACTTAATCTTCACAACAACTGATGGGGAGGTGGTATTATTATTCTCGTGCTGCATTGAGGAGACTGAGGCACAGAGAGGGGAGGAAAGTAGGCCAGGGTTCCCGTTTGCATGTGCTTGGATTTGATTGGTTCTGTCTGGCATCACAGTCCTGTGCTGACCTTTCTGTCGGCCCTGCTTCCAAGAGCCTGACCTGCCTGCCTGCACTTGCCTGCATTCTGTACTGGGCCATGAGCTTTCTGTTCCAGGTCTTGTTTTGCTCTTTCTTATGTGCCCTGGTTCTGTGTTCCACAGACATAAGGCTCTCTGGGGACGGGGACTGCTGGTAGGAAGCACTGCAGTGCCTTACTGTAGTGGCAAAGTGCCTGGGAGGACACAGGAAGCCGATGGGAGCCATCCCTGCTTTTTTCTCTGTTCAGTAAGAGCTTCAGGGTAGAGCTATGCTATGCATAGAGCAAGTGTCCCAAATGGCACAGGAACATTTGGATGCCAGAGTCAGCAGAAGCTAGTGGCAGCTGCCTTCCAAGACCTTATCTACCTTTCTTCTTTCTAGCCCTGCTGGGTGGACTTATCATTGGGCCTGCTCTTCTTCACAGGTGTATAAGCTCCTTTATGCTTCCCGTCTGGCGGATTATGGTCTGGCATCCCAGGCCTTGCACTACTGCGAGGCCATTGGTGCAGCTGTCCTGAGCCAGGGACAGAACAGCCACCCTGTGCTATTAGTGGAGCTCATCAAGGTGAGCGTCTCAAAGGGTTCTCGGCAGGTGTTTTATCTCTAGTGCTCAGAGAAAGCTGTCATTGAACAGCTTAGACTGCACAGTTCATCTTCTTTGAACATGCTGCAGAATCGGAGCCCACAGCTGTCTTTGCCCATGTATGCTTGCCCTGATGTGATCAGCAGAAGCCCTACATGCACAAAAGCCTGCAGTGCTGGGTTGGGCGGGGTGGGGCCAGCCCTGAAAGCCAGGTGTGTGCTACTCCGGGAAATTCATTCTTGCATGTGCTTATCTGTTACAGTAAAGCTATGTGCTATGGTGGGCTGTTCGAATTACAAAAGCCAGGCTTAGGAAACATATTTTAGTGATTAAAACAGGAAATGATCCTTATTAAAATGCTTTTAAATGCATGGAATATTTTATCACATGTGGGATACATTTAAGAAAGAAAACAGAATCATATAATCTCTTAGTTCCTGGGGAAGAAACAGCAATCAGGCAAATAGTTGTTCCAATTAATTGAAGAAAAATCCATTAGCTAGAAAGTCGGAAGGCAGCCTACCCTTAAATTTTTGTTTTGCTCTCGATGAGGCCCTAGTGTTGAGTCCTGTAACCAATAAAATTTAAGCCCTCGTACTCTGAAATGTCTACCTTGACGGTTCTCAGGGCCTCAGCATGAGTGGCCAACACATTTTTTGGGACATAATTCTGGACTAGAGATCAAATCAAGATCAAAGTACAAAGTAGCACCGGCCTCACCTGGGAACTTGTTGGAAATGCAGATTTCAGCTTCACCCAGACCAACTCAACGAGAATTAGCATTCTGAGCAACGGCCTGGGTGATTCTTGAGTAGACCAAGACCTGAGAAGCTGTCTTATATAGACACCTTTGCACAGGGGATAAAGCTGAGTCACTGCTTCTCCTCATGTTTTGTTTAGTATTTCACACCAAAATGAGTTAATTGGTTATTTGTATTGCAATTTGGGGAGGCTAGCTGCTGAATTTGTTATTTGTTGATGACTTTTATGATTTGATCCTCCTCCCTTTCCCTGCCTGGATTTCCCCTTTTACCCCTTTCCTTCCATGTCTCTGGTTACTGCTCTTCTTGCCCCTCTCTTGCTTTGTGCTACTGACTTGTCTGGAAACCCGGCACAGCTTGCGGAGAAACTGAAGCTGTCAGACCCTCTGGTTTTAGAAAGGTGCCGTGGGGACAGGGACCTGGAGCCAGACTGGCTAGTACAACTGCGGAGGCTGCACCAGGAGCTGGAGGTGAGTGGGGCAGAGTGGGGCGAGGGGGCTGGGCCCCTTAGCCAGAAGATCCACATAGAGTCCGGGCCCTCTCGTTAGTGTGAGAGCTCCTGCCACTGGACACACAGGCTGTGTCCTGGGGAGGGAGACTCTGAGCTTCCCACTGCCCCTCTCCCCTTGCAAACCTTTTCCTGTTTGCAGGTGACATGGCGGGGAGGAGAGTGCTTTTGTCCCCCTGCTCTGAGATCCCAGGGAATGTGCTTTCTGACCATCAAAGCTCCCTATCTCTGTGGAGCAGTGGATCACAGGGGAGCTGTGTCACTTTCATGTAATGTGGGGCAATTGCTTGAAAGACTTCCGGGCCTTTCTTTTTTGTTCTGACAATTGCAAAAGGTGCTGGCCATAATCAGAGCAATAACTGGAGCAGGGCCTTTCCCTTTTTTTTTTTTTTTTCTTCTGTTCTGAAGAAAGGATGAAGTAGGTTTCTAAGAACACACCTGGCCTTTTCTCCCCCTATCTTCTGCAAACTCTGAGGCCAGTTGAGTCCCCACATTTGCCCCTCACTCTGGGAGGATGAATGTCCCTATGGCTGTCGATCTGCTCACAGCAGAGCTGGGAGACCCTCGCATATGTCCCTTGTGTGTGGTGATCCTGGTCACACGGGGAGCATATCGCTGAGGTCCCCTTACCTTATCATTTCCAGTGGAAGTTTTTTGTTGACTTAATGCTTCAACTACCTCATTCCCAGTCCTTGTGTTTCCCTGTGCTGCTTCAAAGGATTCTACTTTATTTTGAATAGCAAAAGACAATGGGAGACCATGGGAACCCTCAGTCTGCTCGCTCAGATATTTCTGGAGCCAAAGGAACAACAGGTATGCAAGATGCCGAGCTGACACTCAGACTGAACTGAAGGAGGTTCGTGTATGCCTCACGCCTGGGCCCAGCAACCTCTCTGCCCCGCTCCTGCTGGCCTCACATGCCCAGTATGTTTCTGAATCCCCGACTATAACAGTCTCTGCCGCACAGTCCAGGGCTCAAACACCTGAATGTTTCACAGGCCACACTGCATTGTTAGCTGCCTATTTCATCTGTGCTACTACCTTGCTCCTAGCTGTATATGTTTCTTGAGGCCAGAGACTACATGAGTAACATACTACTTACATGTGTAGTATGTTGGTATTGGAAGCTGTGAAGGTTTGAGTGTTCAATTTCCATAAGACGACGATGTAAATATGTCCCCGCTCCTCCCTCAGGATGCCTCTGGGTAGCTGGTGTGGAGGCTTCAAGTCCCCAGGTTATTCCCGCAATAGGCCTGGGAGGGCTCTCATCTCTGCCCTGCAGGCCATTTCCCGGCCTCCTGCACTTCAAGGATGAACACGGGGAAGGACAGGGAGGGAGGGTCTTGGTGAGGGCACTGCCCCAGGAGGGTCTGTGGTGCTGCACTGCGAGGCTGCTTCCCAGGGACGCTGCCTGCTGCTCCCTGGGGGCTGGGACCCTGGGCCAAGCACTTCTGGCATCCACACCTTCATTTATCTTAGCAGCACTCTGATCTAGGATTTTCAAATTTTATTTTTTTATTACTGCATATCTGTGGTAAATGGTTCTGCTTATGGTGGGGAGCTAGTGCTGTCCTTATGCATCTCCATTCTGTCCTCTCCTTGTTCCTCTTCCCATTTGCAAAAAGCCTCCATTTCCATATTTTAAGCTGAAAGCTTTCATGCATCAAAACTTCAGCTGCATAAAGAATGTCTTAAGGGAGGAAGAACTTTCCCCAAAATTGAAAAGTGGGGAGTTAGATGGGAGATGAGGTGGTAAGTTTCAGTTTCCCAAGCCCTCAGACTGAGTGGCTTAGGTCTTACAAGAAACGAGGGACGGACGCAATTCTGTAAACTGTGGGGAGAGTTGTTATAGTCCTTCAGTCTTCCCTCCTTCCTCCTCTCCTGCTCCTCCCTTTTCCTCTTTTTCTTCTCTCTGTTTCTCACTATCTTTCTCTTTGACTTTTTTCCTGCTGTTTTTCTCTGTCTCTGTCTGTAGCACTCTGTCTCTGTCTCTGTCTTTCTCTGGTAGTAGGAGTTGAACTTTGCTTGTCCTTATGTTAATGGAAGCCACATCAGCCAGCCAGCTCCGGTGACTATTTTCTGACTGCTGTCACAGAGGACAAGAGCAGGAATGTTTCTGGTGTCATTAGTTTGCAAATGTGCATTTCCGGTCTCACTTCTTCCTCTTGTCCTTTGTCCTCAGACTCTTTCTACCAGGATCTTTCAGGACATCAGGCCTCTGGGTCCCATTCAGCCCCATGGCCCACTTCTGAGCAGATGGGCCCCACCCAGCCTGGCCCACAGCAGCCCCCTCCCCTTTTGGGCCCTTTCCCCGCAGAAGGAGGTACCAGGCATCCTGGGATACCTGCACCTCTTCCTGTGGCTCCTGAGACTGACCATCCAGGGACTGGTGACGGTGGTGGCAGCCTGGCGGTGATAGGGGCTCCTGGAGGAAGAGCCTGGGCGGAGACGCCACAGATGGATCCTGCCTCTGGTAAGATGTCAGCAGGCTGGCGCCTTGGCAGTGGGTCCCGGCACAGAGTGGGAGGTGGGGGAGATGCCTGGCCCAGGGGGGGCAGCGGGCTGAGGAGGGGAAACATGCAGATGGGGTCAGCTCTTCTCTTGGTGCTCCTTGTTGTTAGCCCCTGCACTGCTACTTTCCAACACCCTAAGGAGAAGGGCAAATGTGGCCATCAGGTCCCTGTGCCCTGACTGGGGTGTAGAGGGGAAAAGCTGCAGGGACATGAAGAATGTGGGAGCCCTATCACACAGGCACTGCAGCCTAGGCCACACCTTCCTTCTGAAGCAGTCTTATGCCCAAGAGCTTACAGTCAGGGCCTGTGGCAGGAATTGTTTCTGTCCTGCTTCCCACTTTCTCCAGGGCCATCAGACCTTAGACAGCATGGGTGGAATGTGGGGGAGCAATATGGGAACTGTGCAGGAAGCTTAGCGCGTAAGCCGCCAAAGATGAGGGCCAAGGCAAGCTGGAAGGGAAGGTGGAAAATCCTGGGATCGAGACCCATGTTGCTCTGACTTGCCAGATTCCTAAGGAACGACCTTGATGCTTACGGCTTAGACTTGGGGCATGTGCCAAGGTGGCTGGGGTGGAGAGGAGCCACCCAGCCACTTACTGTGACCCAGTGTCGCTGTGGACTCTAAGCTCCTGCTGCATTGCTGCTTGATTAGCGAAGCTGCTGTGTCCCCAGGAACCATCTTCTGGACAGTAGTGAAAGGACGCTCTTAGACTTACCGTGTTTCTGTTTGGTGTCGCAGGAGAGAACACAATGTCTCCAGAAACCTCCCAGCATCACGATGGTCAGAGTGTCATTCCCAAACAGGTGAGAGGCTGAGGCCTGGAGGGGCTGCTGCCCGCACTGACGGTGCACTGCTGCTTTCTCACTGGCCCTGGTTTCCTAGCCACGCACAAGTTCCTCTCTCTTTCAAGCTGGGCCTGTTTCTTCTTGTTTCTGCCCACACCAAATTCTGGGAACTGGGAAGGGGCCTGTGTTCTTGTGCCTGGTCCTGCCTGCCCCTGACCTCGGGAGGAGTCAGCGACAGGGCTGGTCTGGTTTTGGCTTTGTGGATCTCCGTGCCTCTGCAGCGCCTTCTGCTGCACCAAATGCTTGCCATACCCTGCCCGGTTGTGGAATACTCTTGATATTTATTTCCTGATTTTAATCTTGCCTTGGTTTGTGTCAAAGAAAGATTCATATGGCTGTAGCAGTGGCCGCTTGTCTTTTCCTTTGGCTGGAAGGTGTTGGAGATGCGCATGTGGAATTAATCATTCCACCTCACTGCTGTTTGAATGCAGCTCTTCCCTCAGAAATGGGCAGCTTTGATCCCAAACTTAAGATGTTCTCCAGCTTTGCCGGGTTAGAAGGATGGTATTACGCAGTTTTTGAAGGTAGTGATGGAGCTTCAGGTCTTTAAACACTTTTATGATTTACTGTTTTTCTTGTTCTACAGAAAAAGGTAGCACATGATGGGTATAAAAAATGTAAAAATAAAGTATCAGATAAAGTACCGAACTCTGTGGTCCCACAGTTAAATATTTTGGTTCCTTCCATATATACATATGGTGTGATTAAAACACATGGTGATTCTTTAAATAAAACACTTATTACAGCAAGAGGTGAATGGCCATTAATCCTCAAAGCCCTCTCCTTCTCTCTGAACCCTTTGTCCCATCCTTCTTATCACTTTCTGCAGCAGTTCCGGCAGTCCTCCTTGGGAGGCTTTTCAGCTGTGCTGTCACTCTGCCTCAACATTCTGAATTGATTCCAAACCGTTTTTAATGACCATTTTGACCTTGGGGAAGAGCCAGAAGTCTCTTGGTGCCAGATCTAATGAGGAAGGTGGCTGAGGGCACACTGACATGTATTCAGGAGCCTCCTTTTTCTCTGGGTAACACTCTGCAGCACTATGGCCTTAGATAGGTTGCTTTCACATTCTGTGCTTGGTTGTCCTATTTGGCAAAGAGATGACAACAATGACACCTGTCTCAGAGATCTGTGTAGGGAATAAATGACTCACTGTATGAAAATACTTAGATCAGTGCCTGGTGTTTTATAATTGCTGTGCTCATTAGACTAAAATAATAGAGCTTTTTCTGTATTTTTGCCAACATTCGTACCAATTATGCTTTATGGAGAGTGTAAAAGGTAAACATAATCCGAAACGGCAGCAAGTTGTGGAATTCTATTTGTGTGGATTCCTTAGATGAGGTAAACAGGTAGGCACAGGAAGTAGGATGGACTGGTGGGGATGAGGGCTGAGGGCAGGGGAAAGGGGACGACAGAACTTCTGTTGGGGGTGGTGAAAAGTGCCAGAGATAGGAGGTGCGGACGGCGGTACAATATTTTGAGTGTACATAAGCCTGTCACGTCACACACCTCACAGTGGTTGTAGCAGTAAGCCTTATATAATGTATATTGTACTATAAAGGAAAATTAAGATGAGAGGTACAGGCATCTTGTGCTCTCCTCTCGGGAGGGCACTGTTCAGGTTTGCTCTTGAGTGAGTCTGTCAGAAAATAAGTTCTAAGATGAATTAGGTTCCCTGGTTGCTATGTTCTGTTTTTTGGGGGGTGGAATTGGGCAGCCCCTCCAGGCCCTTTTCTTTAGCAGTAGCTTACGTGCCACAGGCTCCAGGACCTGGAATAGTTCTGGAAACAGTTTCCAGAGAGGCAGCATAGCCAACAGAACTTCCTATGGTTAGGGACACTTGAAGCCTGGGTTTGGGACTAGCTTGTCCTGTCACCTGTAGGGAAGTCATTTTTTACAGCTAAGCCTTATTTTCCCCTGAGTAGGATCTGATCCCCTAAGGGTACTCCTGGATTTGCTGAGTGGTCAGGTGGGAGGAATTTGTGCTTTGTAACCTGTCAAGTGCTATAGAAATGTTTGTTCTTTTCAAAATTCCAGGTGCTACCAGCTCCCAGAGCACGAAGTTTCTCTGAGAACTCCAATGTCTCAGTTCAGGAGGATGAGGAGGCATCTTCTGATGAAGCAGATAAAAAACCCTCCTCAGATGCTGTGCAGAGAGAAAAGTCAGGAAGTGTGAAAGACAACACAAAGGTGGGGGCTTTGTCCTTTCTTCCATCCCCTTCCTCCCATCCTGTTCTTAAGTGGTGGAGCAGAATTGTGAGTCTGGACCTCAGCTGTGTTCTCTTCCCTCCATTCTCCCTATCTCATGCCTGGGGAGGCTAATCTTGCGTTCAGAATGGAGAAACAGACCTACAAGCCATACCAATTCCCCTTTCTCTTCAGAGCTCAGGATTTGGCTGGTTCAGCTGGTTTAGATCAAAGCCCTCCACCAGCCCTTCTGAAGAAGACTCGGTATCAGACTGTAGTGACTCAGAGGTAACCCTGTGGCAGGGGTGGGGTATGCTTCCTTATAGATTCTTAGGAAATCTCCCCAGCTCCATGTAGTGCCAGGCTGCCAGCCTGCTCTGCCCCTGTCTGGATGAAGCAGAAGCTTTGTGTTAGGAGATTGTGTGAAATAAATTTGTTCTGAGTGTGAGGGCAGACTATGAAGGTCTTAAAAAATGAGGATGAAAAATTTTAACTGTGGAAGGCTAGCAATAGAGCTAATTTAGATTCTTGACCAGAGGAATGGCAAGAGGAAAATGGTGTTTTGGGGAGAGAACCCCAGTGACAGTTGTGAATGGGGGCAGCATTATGAGTGTAGGAATACCCAGAGGTTGGCATGAAATTGTCAACTAGAAATATATCCAATGTTGCCTTTTTTTTTCCTCTACAAAGCAGCTGTCACCTGTGGTGTCTTCTCCCCACCGGACAAGCCTCTCACCAACACTGCCTCTTGAGTCTCCATTCTTGCCAGGTACTAGCACTTTCTCCAGGGCCACAGGTACCTGTAGCCTCATGCCCTCTGGTTGGTCCTCTTTGGTCCTCTTGGTGTTCCTGGGGCTGGGTAGTACCTTCTAGGGGTGGGCCCTGCTCAGTGCTGAGCAGAAAAAAGTGCTCTTACTCATTGCCTTGTAGGTGGTGAGGAGCTCCCAGAAACCCTGTCCAGTGGAGGCCCAGCTGAGAGCACGGGGATTGGAGGGTTCTCAGGGCTGGAGGTGAGAGCCTATAGGCTAGGGCCTAGGACTCCCGCAGCTGCTTATGTGTGTGAGGACTCACCTTTCCCCGTGGAGATACTGAGATGCTGCCCTGGGAGTGGCTCCTGCAGGAGGAGCGTGGGTGAAGCTTCTGTGTTAGTTTCCTCAAACTGATGTGACTTAAACAATGGGAATTTATTTTCTCACAGTTTAGGAACTAGAAGTGCAAGGTCAAAGTTTCCTCTGAAGCGTCTCTGTGTGGCTCAGAGCTGGCTGTCTTCCCCCTGTGTCTTCATGTGGTCTCTCTCCTCTGTGTGTCTGTGTGTACTTTCCATGTCTGGTTAGGCACCCACATGCCCTCTTTAATGATATCTTCAAGTACAACCACATTCTGGTGTCCTGGAGGCCAGGTCTTCACAGATGAAGTGCTGTATAGCTCAGCCCATGCAGTCCTTAGGACCACCTCTTCCCCTGTCTCAGAGGGACTGGAGTTCACTGGTACCCTTGACTGGGCTAGGGTCAGTACTTCACAAGTTGTCTCCATAGGTAGGAATTTCACACCTGTTGCTAGGAAAGTGTTTTTACTTATTGAATCCTGGTTTGAATGCTCTTGTAGTATTGTAGGATTTATAAAGAGTCTGCCATTGCCTTTTAAGTGGTACCAACCTGACGTATTGTGGCTTTTCCTTCTCACTTGCTCCAAGTGTGGCAGCCCTGAGCCTCTGCTCTGCCCCCATGCCCAGGTATTCACTGTGCCTACGTGAGCCATGTGTGTTTGCAGGAGATTTCTGTAATTTTACAAGAAACCCTTCCATGCACTTCTCTTGGCCAAAGTAGATGCTCACGGAAGACCTGGGCATCCTAGGAAGCAGCCTCACACTGGATTTTCTGTATTTCCATCGCAGGATGTTTCTTCTGAGCTCCACTCCAAATCTGGTGTCCTGCCGCTCCCTACCTCCTTGAGTGGGGCAGTTCCACTCTACAATCCATCTCAGGTCCCTCAGGTAAGGGTGCACCCCAGGGAGGGGCAGGAGCACAAAGTTTAACTGAGGATGCTGGATTTGTAATCCCATTTTGTCACTTGCTGCATGTGAGTTTTCAGGCAAAGATTTAATCTCTGTAAATCTCAGTTTTTGCATTTGTACATGGGTTACTAGTAGCCGCCCCAAGGATATGTATGTGAAGGGCTTTTCATCTAGAACGTGCTCAGTAAATGAACCTGATATCATTTCTCTTGACCTGTAATAGGCCTTGAGATACTAGAGCTATAGCTGGTGCTGGTGTCAGTGATGGGGTGCAGAGCTCCTCCGTTCTGTGTCTGGGATCCCTGTAAACTCAGAGAAGCCTTGCTCCCTGCACCTAAGCTACTTGGGGTCAGGTTTAGCCCTCCTGATAGCCCTTCCTTTCACTATGAAGTCAGATTTCTTTACAACATAGTGAAGAGGTGAAGGTTGGTCATTAGAACTCAACCTTGGGAAGCCACCTGCAGCTAGGAAATATTAGTGAGACTCCGTTTGCCCTTGCTTAGGCCAACCAGTCACTGTGGGGCACAGCCATGCCAGGGGCTGTTCTCTAGTGCAGCAGGTGTTCTTCTTTTCCAGCTCTCCATGGCTACCAGCCTGAATCCACCAAACCGCTTAGCTCAGCGCCGCTATCCAACCCAGCCGTGCTGAGAGTGACCACCTTTCCCAGACTCTTCCCACCTGGAAGAAGTTTCTATGTTGTTTTCCTTTTCTCAGCCTCCCATTCACTTGCTCATGTTCAGGTCCTGAAGAGGACTGTACTAATCTGCTATCTTCAGTGACACTTGGAAGGCCAGGGAATAGGACCTTTCATGATATAGCTGAAGCTTAACTTCAGAATGGTGGAATTTATTAGATTAGATGGAAAATTTGGAAACTAACAGCAGCCTGGAAGTGAGCAGAGTGTCATGACAGCAGCACTTAGAGAGTGGCATTCAAGCCTTAGGAAAGGTAGGGCCCCAAGATTCCTATGGCTGGAGTCAATAATGGTGCCACCAGGGCCTGTAACAGGTCTCAGAGCAGAATTACAGACTCACTTTGACTTCTTTTTCAGACTCAGTTATTAGCTAATACATGGCTCTAGTTAGCAAAGTTTGTATACTGAAACTCAATTATTCCTGCCCTTTAATGAGTCCCTCTTCAATGACATTTCAGCAATTTTCCTCCTAGTCCTGGTTTTTGTACACATTGTGTATGTGGTTTAGATTAATTATATTTTTCTCACTTTCTTAGCTGGTCCTATTTTTTCACATCCTGGCATCTGGCTATCAAGTTAGATTGCTGTAGGCATCATATTGTCATGGTAACTACTGAACCTAATGATGCAGATGGATGGAACATCAGTGTAATAAGTGGTGGAAAACATTTCCTAAAAATTCATCCTTTCCATAAAAATGGAGGAATGAGTGCCTGGTATTGTTAATACCTCCCTTTCTACCTCAGTCCTTTGCAAATTGATGTCCCGTGGGTCACTGCAGCCAGGGGGAGGAGGTGACATCTTAGAAATTTCCATTTCCCTTGCAAACCAAAAATAGGACTGATTCTTGCTGTTTGTCAGATTTGCTGAAAATTGCTCCACACAAAGAACACTTTTTGTATGTGTAATTGTACATACAGGTTTTGTACTTTAATGTACTATGGTTCTGATGTTGATAGCGATTAAACCCAGATAATTTTATAGCAAATGCATGTCTCTGGCTGATTTTTTTTGCACAGGGAGAAAAGCACATTGACGGTCTCTTCCCTGAAGTCATTCTAATAATGGTTTCATTGTGTGAGCAGGTGCGAATAGCTGGAAAAGGCCCTTTGCTAATGAAGAATCTGGGGACTGTTTCTCTAACTCCCAAGTCTATTCTAATGCTATCTTTTTTTTTTTTTTTTTGCTGTTAGAAAAAAACATAGACAAAAGCTCCTCTGACACAAACCTGTCATTTCACTAACTAAATGCTGCATATACTGTTCCCTGAGAAGTTTTCTTCACCTCTTAGTTTAAATTAGAAAATGCATGCATAAGTGTTTTGCACCTAGCAGGCCCTTGATAAGTGTAGTTCCCATTTCTTTCTTGGTTTTAGTATGCTGACACCCAGTGGAAGTAGAATGACAGCAGTGGATGAGTTTTATAAGAGCCAAACTGTCTAGGCCTAAATCTTACTCCTGCACAGCCCAACCTTGCAACTTTAGGCAGGGCGACCTCAGAAGGTGAAAATAAAATATTAATATCTACCTTCTAGGACATTGAAATAATTTGATTAATCAAAGTCTTAGAAAATTGACTTGGAAACTTAACAGATTTTTTTTAAGTGTTTTAAGTTATTAAGGTATAATTTAATAAGTAAAATCTTGACTCTTATGCCTACCAAGTTTATTTATTTTATTTATTTATTTATTTATTTATTTGGCAGAACTGGAGATTGAACTCAGGCCCTTGTGCTTGCCAGGGAAGCACTTATTCCACTGAGCCGTCTTCCCAGCCTCCCTACCAAGTTTAATTGTGAAGTTTTTATTTGCTGAAAATTGTTCCACACCAAGATCTGAGTATATACTAGGAATGGTAATTTAGAGGTCCTTCTGAGATATGTCCTTATTGCTTTTCCTCCATCCCATCTGGCACGAATGCTAAGTCCTGAGGTGCAGTTCCCCTGGGAACAATGACACGGGGTGTTCTGTCCAATAAAAAGGAGCACTGTGGAGGAGGAACATGAAGGCTTATGAGGAAGGGCGAGGCACCGGACACTGCATTCACGTATCTCCTCCTGTGAGGCTTACTCTTGGAAATCACGGAGCTTGTTTACTTCCCAGACAAAGCACTACACAGCAGTGAGCCATTTTCTGAGGAGGAAAAGGAAGGTTGTTTTATGGCTTTTTTTTTTTTTTTTTTTTGCGGAACTGGGGATTGAACTCAGGTCCTTGTGCTTGCCAGGGAAGCGCTTATTCCACTGAGCCATCTCTCAGGCCCAAAAGAGGTTTCTTTCTTTCTTTTTTTTTTTTTTTTTCCAGAACCGGGGATTGAACTCAGATTGTAGTTATCAGTTGTGTGGCTAAAGGTCACAGTCACTTTACAGCTTCAGTTGGTTAAAACCAGTTCCAGGTGGGGGCTTGGAAGGAGGCTGGCTCTTCACTGAGTGACTTGCACAGTGTGTCCTGGGGATAACTGGGCTGTAAGTTGAAGCAGTGCCTTTGGTTCCCTGGAACCTTGTGTAGTGTGGACTCCAGGAAGGGATAATTGCACTGTTTCCTCAAAGGCTAGGTGGGGCTCTTTCCCATCTTGCAAGCTGGCAGCCAAAAAAACTGAGAAGCCAGACACTAAAGAGAAGAAACTGGAAGCCAAGGAGGCTGCTGCCAGTGGCACTGGTAAACAAGGTAAGGTAAAGGCAAAAAAGTTCAAGAAGGGGAAGGCCCCAAGCAGCTGAAGTCCTGCCATATTTATAGGAATTGGTAGATACTCCCGATCTGCTATGTATTCCAGAAAGGCTTTGTACAAGAGAAAGTACACAGCTGCTAAATCAAAGGTTGAGAAGAAAGAGGAGAAAGTTCTTGCTATGATCACAAAACCAGTTGGTGGGGAAAAGAAAGGCGGTACCCAGGTGGTTAAGCTTTGAAAAATACCTAGATACTGCCCTACTAAAGATGTACCCCAAAAGCTCTTGAGCCAGGAAAAAGAAACCCTTCAGTCAGCACGTGAGGAAGCTTCAGACTAGCATCACTCCCGGCACCATCTTGATCATCCCCGCCAGGCATCACGAGGCAAGAGAGGCGTCTTCCTGAAGCAGTTGGCCAGTGGTTGCTGCTTGTGACTGGGCCTCTTAGCCTTAATCGTGTTCCCATACAAAGAATACACCAGGAATTTAGCGTTGCCACCTCTACAAAATTGATATCAGCAAAGTAAATATCCCCAAACACCTCACTGATGTTTATTTCAAGAAGAAGCTGTGGAAGCCCAGACACTAGGAGGGTGAGATCTTCGACAGTGAGAAACAGAGATACCGGGTTTCAGAGCATTGCAAGGTGGATTAGAAAGTGGTGGACTCAGATTTTAGGAAAAATCAAAGCTGTTCCTCAGCTCTGGGGCTACCTATGATCCATTTTTGCTCTGACAAATGGAATTTATTTTCATAAATTAGTGTTCTTAATTTCTTAATAAGAACCTAATTCTTTAATACTCCTTACACTGATAATTTTGTTTTTCTTTTTTTTTTTTTTTGGTGTTACCAGGGCTCGAACTCAGGACTTTGCACTTGCCAGGCAAACACTTATTTAACTGAGCTATTTCCTCAGCCCCAAGAACCTAATTAAATAACGGATACATTAAAAAAAAAAAAAGACAAGTGAGGCCAGTGGTGCCCAAAACAACATGTCAAATCTAGGTCTGACCAGCCTGAGTGAGGCACAGGGCACACGGCGTGACCCAGAGGCCCTCTGTCCTTCACCACGAGCCACCTGTGTGGAGTGAATAGAATTCTCTCTCTTTAAAGGAAGGAATGACCCAAAGTTGCTCCTTAAAAGGGAAGTGCCTGAAATATTGTTAATTTTGTCCCCCCCCTCCTTTGAAGAGTATAAACTTGAATGAAAAATAGCTCAGTGATAGGGAATAAAGAAACCACATTCCCCTTGTGAAACTGAGGGGTAGGGTGCAAAATTGTGATTCTGCTATATACATATAATTTAATATTTATATGAAAACATTTAAACTTAATGTTCAGTAATTTGAAGGAGAACAAACCATTAAATTCCCTTTAAGTGTCTTTATCATGTATCCCCATCCCAGCCCTCTATCTAATCCTCTTACATGGCTATAAAACTGAGAATGAGCCTAGATTCCTCGGTTACCTACACATACCCCTTTCTGGCCCTGACTCAGGCTTCGGGTTGCCTGACATCAAAGCTTTCAGCTTTTTCCCACTCCTAGGAAGCTGCTTTCATTTTAGTTTCTTTCTCTGAAACTAAAGAGGAAGAGAAAGTGATCACATCTCCCACACTAAAACTGCTATATAGTTTACTTAGGTTCTAGGCATCATGTACTTCTGCTTGAAAAGTTTAATGGGTGCGTGAGCCCCTTCTACTCACGTGACTCTTTCTGGCCCTTCTCCACAGAAGGATGACTTTTTTTCCTCTTCAGGGTTCTGTCTTAGACTGGAAATTGCAGTACAGACGTGTGACCTATAAGCAATAGCTATAGGCTCCACATGGGGCCTCAACGCCTGCCTGCTCTCATAAAGCACTTAGGCCAGGCCGTCACTCATGCAGGCCCTTCAGAAATGGCTTCTTAATGAGATTTAAAGTTATTTTGAACAAAGACTAATAGCATGTTAAGATGTTTCCATCACAATCTCACTAAGTGGAGGAATCTGCTTCCCATACTTTCATCTTTTCTTGTGTATTTATATCCCTAGGTAATAGAACTTTTCTGGAACAAGGTCAACAGCAGCTTAATTTAACTTGACTGACCTGCGAGAACTCCCTGTTGTTTGAACATGAGATGCTTTCCTGGTCCTTCTTCATCCAAGGGAGCACTTACTCAATTTTTCCAAAGAATATTTAAGAATCATGGCTTTCCTTGAGGTTTCAGTCCCAGCGTCCATGCCCTCCCTACAAGAGCAAGTGATTTCAAGTACTTCATACCCACTGCTTGGGTGGTTCTCTAAGACACTCATTTGATCCCCAGAGGAGATGGAAAATGACTGTCCACCTCCATTTGTGCTTTGAGCTCTGTCATATTCTAGAAGGCCATTGGCATATACCCTTGCTAAAGAAGAGAAGTCTTACAAAATGGGGTTTTCTTCATAATTAAATAAGGTATATTTTTGATCTTACAGTAGGTACAGTGGTCAAATATTCTGAATTTCAATAATAATAAAAACATTTTTGAAGACTTTGTTTCAGGCACTATTGGATGTATTTTATGAAGGACATAGTATTGTCATCCCAACATACAATATATGAATTAAATAAAAACTGAAGAGAGAAATTAAGTATCTTGCTGAGTTGACATAGCTGAGAAGAATGGAGCTGGAATTGGAATCCAGGTAGTTGGACCTTGGAATCTGGGCTTTTAGCCACATTGTCTCTGGATTATGCACAGTGGCTTGTTTCTGAATACTGATAGGATTTTTTGCCAAGATCAGATTTTGATTTGCTAAACAGTCATGACAGAATTCCATGTTTCTCTCTACTGTGCTTTATAGGATTTGGAGGTAGGAAAAGACTGAGTGTTGCTGTCAGTGGAGCACAGCTAAAGGGAAGGGGTCAAGGGAAGGAGGGATTTGGGGTTTGTGCACACACAGGCGCCATTTCTGTATTACTTTGTTTCCCCCATTACTGTAACAAAATATTGAAGTGAGGAGAATGATGTTTATTTAATTCACAGTTGTGGAGACTGAACATCCAAGATGGGGGTGACTCCACTGGGGTTCTGATGAGAACCCAGTCCCCTTGACTGGGTCACTGTGTGGCAGATGGTGTCATGCTGCAGTGTGTGTAGCAGGGAGCGCTCACATGGTAAGGCAGGAAGCCAGGTAGGGAGGCCAGTCTTGATCTTTTATAACAACTCACTAAACAGGGTCCCGTGAGAACCTCCTTAATCTCTTTCTAGGACAGCACCCCCAGGACCTATCTACTTCTCACTGGGTGCTACCTCTTAAGGGTTCTACCATCTTTTACTACATTGGGGACCAAGTTTCCAAGATACAAATCCTTGGGGTACCATATCCAAACTATAGCCATATCCACAAGGTCCTACCTACCAGAGTATGATGTTATAGATTCTGTGTCAATAAATGCAAACTTTTGGCCAGAAAACTGGTCCCTGGAAATCAAAGGCCTTGACTTTAAGTTTTAAGAGACATTTCGGTAGGTAAGGGCCAATCACTGACTTCAAAATTTTTGCATGTGTTGGATAGACATGGTTTGGGACCATGATGAAATGCCGTTGTCCTGGAATGAAAATAATTTGAGTTTGGGAGCTCAAGATGTTATTTCTACTTCTTTGATATTTTGATAAATACTCAGGAATTGACAGTAAATCAGTTGTACAGTCATGGCTCCTCTCTGTCATTTTAAAAGTTCTTTTCTTTGCAAACAAGAAAAACAAGCCCAGCCACATTTGCCATGTGCAACAGTTATGTTACTGACAAATTGTGGATACACTGAAATTTGCGAAATCGAATTAATTTTGAATGCGCTAGGATAGCATGGCATTTAAAAGTAATTGATGTCAAATCCCTAAAATAAAGAATTATTTGCACAGAAAAGACTCACTCCCAATTTATCACTTTAGAAAAGCTGACTTACAGTCTTTGCAGGATGTAGTAAGAATGAGAAAACTTTGTGTTCCAGATTCATGTCTCCTAATAGCTAAACTTGTCACTTCCAGTTAATTTAATCTTCCAGTGCCTTTAAACTTCTCAGACAAATACTTGGGATCTGCTCATTCAACAAACATTTATTTAGCATCTCCCATGGGACATATAAGTGCGAACATAGTCTTAACTCTCAAAAGACCTTCAGACAAGTCAGAAGGCTAATGAGCACTGAGTTTAAACCAAGATTACTCTTGCTTCAGGTGCTATTGGTGGGTCATTCCTGTCAGGAGGGGAGGTTATCTGGAGGGTTCTGGACAAGGTAAATTTACCCATGGAGAAGCCATGGCCTGGCAAAGTTAATTGATTTTCCTAAATTGGCTTAATTAAAGTTCTGATTTCCAGGGTACTTATCTTTTCCTTTGAATATAGGAACATAACTTGAAAAATGAAGATTTTTAAATGATAACATTGGTGATAGATTTGTGGTAACAAAAGAATGATTAGTAATAGCTAAGATTTTGTACAGGCATTGTACAGTTACATACATACAGCACCTCTTTCCCCCCTACTTCAGAGCTACCAGGAGCATTCACATTTCTAGAGGGGCCACACAGACCGGGAGCGCGCTTGGGCACTCCTACGGGGTGGGAGAAGGGACAGAGTTCAGAGGAACTAGGCCACAGGAGATGTGTATGTCTGGAGAATCCTCTAAATGCTTCTAGAAGGAAAATTCTGTCTCTAAGTTACTGTGTTGCAAGCGTTGCTTGGATAATTGCAGGATCCAAGGCTCTTCACTTTTAGTTAAATTATAGAGTTTTGTTCTGTGCATGTCCTATGTGTTGTACTTAAGGCACCCAGTTTATTTTTTTATTTTTTACAATTAATTTTATTGAGAAAGAAATAGCAATGAGACTGTTTCAAAATAGGTCAATAGGACAGTTATAATAATTAATACATTGCATATTGTTGTCTTCATAGTAGTTATTCGTAGTACAAGATACAGACATGATATCTTGTCTAAACACCACTAGTACAAATCTTTCTTCTCATTGAACTAAGAGAAAGTAGCTGTATATCTAACCTAATTTGTATATACAGATATATATATATATATATATATATATATATATTTTTTTTTTTTTTTTTTTTTTTTTTTTTTTTTTTTTTCACTACAAAATGGTCATTCATTTATAGCCCCCTTTTTTGCTTGGCTTTGTCAGAGGTGGGTATTCCATTGCCATTCAAACATTGGGTTAAGGCACCCAGGTTCAGTAACATGTGCACTGCAGAGCTGACAGGGAGCCAGGAGTATGTCATGCCCATGCCTTACAAGTGTTGTCTGCCTTCATCTGCAGAACAACTTGAAAAGCCATAGCCTCGCTTCACAGGTGAGGAAGTGGAGTGCAAAGGGCCTAGGGTTTGCCCTCTGCAGTTCAGTCCCAGAGCCTGTGGCTTCATGTCCTGTTCCCTTAGATTAAAGCAGCTGCACGTGTTCTGTGGCCCTGAGCAGGGCCAGTGGATCTCATCCTTAGTCTTTCAGCATCTCAGCTAGAGTTACTCTTTTGTGCCTCCCTTCCCTTCTGTTGTGGATGGACACTGCTTTACTTCAAGTGTGTATGAGTAGATTTATTTTTTTCTGACAGACTTTGACTTCCCATGGATAGGAAAGATGGTGTGACTGATTGATCTCTGTATTTTCCAACACCTCACATAACACCTCTATCTCAGAAAGGATTAGTATTTGAAAAAGACATGAATGAATAATTTCACCAGATCAGAACCTTGTAAATGTTTGCAAGAAAATATCCACAAATTATTTGTAGGCTAGACATAATCACTAACTTTTTAATTGTTTTCGTGTTCTACAAGCATGGTTTGGGATCATGAAGAAACTTCACTGTTTTGGAACCTGAATTTGAGAGCTCAAGATTTTATTTCTATTTCTTTGGTATTTGGATAAATACTCAGGAATTGAGAACAAATCAGAGTCATACAGTCATGACTCCTCTGTGTTATTTTTCAATTGCGTTTTTTTTTTTTTTTTTTTTTGTATTTTAGGGAAGGGTCTACACGGTGTTCAGAGTTTCACTATTAGGTCAGACTCATAGTGATCTGCTTGTTTACAGCCTCCCAAGAGCTGGGATTACAGGTGTGCACCACCATGCCCAGTCTCAGTTGCCTTCTCAGTGTGCCCTGGGGACAGGGCTGGCATGGCAGGCCTGGGGATTGAACGCCTGGCCTCTGTGCCTGCTTATAGGTGCTATAATCCGCTGAATTATTTGGCTGGCCCTCTTTTTTATTTTTATTTTTTGTCAATTTCTTTT